>WAAF01006450.1:105447-124803 GCA_013400475.1 Tricholaema leucomelas | reverse complement strand
CAGGAGCCTGCTCACCTTTTAGACGGGAGCCTGCTCACCTTTTAGGCAGGAGCCTGCTCACCTTTTAGGCGGGAGCCAGCTCACTTCAGACAGGAGCCTGCTGACCTTTAGGCAGGAGCCTGCTGACCTCGATGTGATGACATTTTCTTTCCCACCGTTCAGAAGGTCGTTATGCTTTTAACCCCAGGAGGCTGGCATGCTAAACAGAGTAGGCTCAAATGCACACAATCCCAAGCAAAACCACAACACAGTCAAGTCCATACCTGGCTTCTGCTGAGACAAACTATGCTCAACACATTGGGAGCTCAAAAATGGGAAGCTGACAGCAAAGCTCAAGGTTTGGGGTTTTTTTTTGCAGGTTCAATCCATCATCCAAGAGCTCCTGTGGCAATGTAAATATTGCAGCCTGCCTCCAGTGAACAAAGACAGTCCCCCAGAAAAACACCCAAACTCCCCCAAGCCGACAGAAATCACTGCAGCACTCACATCGCTCAGTCTTCCCAATTACCCTGGAAGCTCCCGCTCCTTCCTGACACCTGCCCAGAGTTAAAGGTTCAGCTCCAAAGGAGGCAGGCAGCATCTACTGACATCACTTTTCTCCTGATGTCAGCATCCCACTTCTCTGAACTTGCCCTCTGAATTGACTGCTTTTGAACGAGTAAGCTAAAAAGAAACAAGCCGAGTGGAGCCCTGATAATTCCACTGCTGTGCTCTGCTTCTCAGCTAACCTTCTGAGGAATTACTTGAACTGTAAGGTTAAGACAACAAAAATATTGTCTCCCCTTCAGGCCCTTCCCTTTTAGACTTAACATGCTGCCCATACTCTACCCCTTCCCACCTACTGCAGAGACAAAAAACAGACTACAGTTTTAGGTGGGGGGCAAGAAAAAGCACAGGTTGTGGTTTTTTTTGGTGAAGCAGTTTGAATATGCTCAGTGTTTTCCCAGATCTCTTAAGCCTTCCTTAGTGCTTTTCTTCTGATGAAGAATAAAATTACAATTTTCCCCAAAAAGCAGACTTAAAATAATTTGCTGCATACACTTTGATAGCAAATGATAGCAAATATAATGGCTGATGGCTTCTGGAACCACCAGCTTCAGGTCAAATGTAGAGAAAAGCTAGCTCTAATAAAAGGAGTTGAAAACTAACAGTAACGTGGCAATGGCAGAGGCAAGCTGGTCACAGATCCAGACATTGCATCAGCATGGAAGGGACTCTCAAAGGTCATCCTGCCCAACCCCACTGCAGGCAGCAGGAAAACCTCCAACTAGAGCAGGCTGCCCAGGGCCATATAAAGTCTGACCTTGAATGCCTCCAGGAATGTGGCCTCACCCACATCCCTGGGTAGCCTGTTCCAGTACTTCACCACTCTCAGAGAACTTCCTCCTGATGTCCAACTTAAATCTTCCCTGCTCCACTTTCAAACCACTGCCTCTCATCCTATCCCTCCAAGTCCTTCTTAACAGTCCCTCCCCTGCCTTCCTGTGGGCCCCCTTCAGATAGTGAAATGCAGCGATGAGGTCTCCCTGGAGCCTTTCTTCTCCAGGCTGAACAGCCCCAATTCTTTCAGCCTGTCTTCAGAGCAGTGGTGCTCCAGCCCTCTAAGCATCTCTGTGGTCACTGGTTTAGGAGTATTTAATGCCTCTTTCTCCTAGAATCAGTCAGGGTTGGAGGAGACCACACGGATCATCTCCTTTCAACCCCCCTGCCATGGGCAGGGACATCTCACACTAGATCAGGCTGTCCACAGTCTCATGCAGCCTGGCCTTAACATCTCCAGGGATGAGGCTTTCACCACCTTCCAGGCTCTCACCACCCTCATGCTGAACAACCTGCTCTAGTGGGAGGTGTCCCTGCCTATGGCAGGGGGTTGGAGCTGGATGATCCTTGAGGTCCCTTCCAACCTAAACCATTCTATGATTCTATGATTCTTCCTAACATCCACTCTGAATCTACCAATTTCCAGCTTTGCTCCATTCCCCCCACCCATATCACTACCTGACAGCCTAGAAAGTCCCTTCCCAGCTTTCTTGTAGCTCCTGTAAGATAGTGAAAGGCCACAATAAGGTCACTTGGGAGCCTTCTCCTGTCCATACTGAGCAGCCCCAACTCTCTCAGTCTCTCCTCATTGGAGAGCTCCTTCTCAGTGCTTCCTTTGCTTTGTATCACTCTTCTCTAAAATACCCACCCCAGCAGGTTAACAACAGGTGGCAGAACTATGTACATCCCAAAGCAATGACATCTTCCTGTTACTTTAACTCCATCAACTCACTCTGTCAAAAAAAATCTCTCAAATAAATCAACATAAAACCCCAAACCCCAACCCTACCAAAAAATAACCTTTCCTCCTTGTCCCCTGCCTTGAACCAAGACAAGGTCACAAACAAAAATGTATCTTTCAAAGGAAAGTTCTTCTGGAGTGTCTTGGAAAAAGGAACTATTGTAAATCAGCCCTGATCTATATGGTTCCTTGACTGTAAACACTGACACAGCCTCACCCAGCCAGAACAAACATAAGAACTCCAGCACTGACAATCTCATTTCACTGCCATCTGTTAGAAGATTGGCAGAAGGGCAATGTCCCACAATAATCTTGGCCAAGTGACCAATCACCTTTAATAAGTCAAAAATCAGCTACAAAGGATTATTTCCTATGCAGCCATGGGAAAGAGAAGCCCTCAGAAAGTTATATGGGGACAACCAGGTAAGAGCGAATGGAAGGTGTATGAAAAAGCCCTCTACAGAGACCAGGTGGAGTAAGAGATGGTTAGGAGAGTCTAAAGAGGCAGGATGCAGCTGTGGAGGGACAGAACAGTGAGAGGAGGAGAGAATCTGGTGAAATTCTCCACTGCCAGATGGATAAAGGAGGAAGTTAAGTGGTGCAGAAAGAGTTTTAAATGATTCAAGAGCAACACCTATGATACTGCAAACTAAACCACAGAATGGCTCAGGTTGGAAGGGACCTCAGAGATCATCTACTCCAACCTCTCTGCCACGGGCAGGGTCACCTCTCAACTAGATTTGGCTGTTCAAGATCTCATCCAACCTGGCCTTGAACACCACCAGGGAGAAGGCAGCCACAGCCTCCCTGGGCAGCCTGTTCCAGACTCTCACCAACACTGCAGTGAAGAACTTCTTCCTAAGATCCAGTCTAACCCTGCTCTGCCTCAGCTTCAAACCATTCCCCCTTGGCCTGGGGACAAGTCCCTCTGCAGTCTTCAGTTCCTCTTCAGGTAATGGCAGACAGCTCTAAAGTCTCCCCAGAGCCTTCTCCTCTGCAGGCTGCACCCCTCCAGCTCCCTCAGCCTGTGCTCACAGCAGAGCTGCTCCAGCCCTTGGAACGTTTTTGTGGCCTCCTCTGAACTCACACCAATAGTTCCTTTTTATGATGGGGACACAGCAAAAGGATTACAGAAATTAAGATATGAAAGGCCTGGAGAAGAATATAATCTCCCCTCTAAATCTACAGAACTTCCTTCTTCCCCAGTCAGAAAATACATCATAGAATCATAGAATCTAGAATCCTGGAATCATAGAATCAAAGAATCATAAAACCATAGAATCACAGAATCCTGGAATCACAGAATCATGGAATCAGTCAGGGTTGGAAGGGAGCACAAGGAGCAGCCAGTTCCAAGCCCCCTGCTATGGGCAGGGACACCTCACACTAGATCAGGCTGCCCACAGCCTCATCCAGCCTGGCCTTAAACACCTCCAGGGATGAGGCTTATACCACCTCCCTGGGCAATCCTTACCAGGCTCTCACCACCCTCATGCTGAACAACTTCTTCCTAACATCCAGTCTCAATCTATTCATTTCTAGCTTGGTTCCATTCCCCCCAGTCCTATCATTACCTGACAGCCCAAAAAATCCCTCCCCAGCTTTCTTGTAGCCCCCTTCAGAGAGTGAAAGGCCACAATAAGGTCACCTGGGAGCCTTCGCCTCTCCAAACTGAACAGCCCCAAAGGCCTTCAACACCTCCAGGGATGGGGCCTCAACCACCTCCCTGAGCAACCCCTTGCAGGCTCTCACCACTCTCATGGTATTATCATTATTATTATTATTACAACTGAAGTTTCAGACCAACTTATCTGAGTATTCAATTTTAATTCCTATAAAACATACACCTTTCCAATAAGGAAAAGAATTGTTTCAGGTCGTCACCATCAAAACAGTCCATAAGATAGGGAGCAACACCCTGTGACAATACCCATTAAAGTCTTCCCAACATCAGCCACCCACCACAGTGAGGTTTGTAAGCAGGCACCACCTACCCTCTTTGAAACAAATCCACATTGAAGAACTTGTGGAGCTCCACGGAGAATTCTACCATAGCCTGAACTTCACTCATGTTTATGAGGATGAAGAAGTCAAAACTTGTCAGCACCTTGGTTACTGAAAACAAACAGAAAAGAAACTTTTTTTAGAACAGAAGCTGGGGATAATGCCTGGCTAGCCCTTCAAAAGGACAATGCTGTACACAGCTTCCTTAAATATACAGCCCCTAGAGGAAAGAAGAACATAGGAGGTACCAAATCCTGCCCACAACAATTTGTCTCTTTGTTTTGAAGGAATCAAATGTTATCAGAGAAGTTTCACAACACCACCATCAGCATAATACAATCCTGGCACTCACTGATACCTACAAACTGCAGCTGTGCTCTGATGCTTGGCTGGAGATGGAAAAGTACTGCAAAGGAGGAGAAAGTTAGCATGGGCTGGTTCCAGCCCTCTCTGAAGCAGAAGGATTGTGCAGCAGCAGTGCCTCAACTCCAAAACGAGGACAGGGCCAAGCTGAATTACAGTGGGACCAAACAAGGCAGAGAAAGTACCTGCCCAGGTTATGTACGAATCACAGAGTCAGTCAGGGTTGGAAGAGACCACACGGATCAGCCAGTTCCAATCCCCCTGCCATGGACAGAGACACCTCACACCAGATCAGGCTGGCCAGAGTCTCATCCAGCCTGGCCTTAAACACCTTCAGGGATAAGGCTTCCACCACCTCCCTGGGCAATCCTTACCAGGCTCTCACCACCCTCATGCTGAACAACTTCTTCCTAACATCCAGTCTCAATCTATTCATTTCTAGCTTGGTTCCATTCCCCCCAGTCCTGTCATTACCTGACAGCCTAAAAAATCCCTCCCCAGCTTTCTTGTAGCCCCCTTCAGAGAGTGAAAGGCCACAATAAGGTCACCTGGGAGCCTTCTCCTCTCTCTCTTTGGGACTGAACAGCCCCAAAGGCTTTAGAAGGAGAGACTGCAGGGGGAAGGCAGGAGTTAAGGAGGGCAAGGTGCCCATCTTCAGTCAGTCTTTGCTAGCAGTGAAGTGTTAAGTCTCACCGTCTCAGACTGGCACATTCCTGCTCATTTACAACTGCCTGCTGATACTCTAATTAAAATCCTCCAGCCTCCACTGAATTTTGCTGGGTTTCCTTCAACACCATCAACTTCATTATTAAAGAGCCTACACTTTTTGCAAACAGCTGCCTTCAAACCTCCCAGTTCTTGCAAGCACTGTCTGGTCTGAGCAGCAAGCAAACCAAAAACTTTTATCCACTCTATCCTTCCTGCACATTAGGCCATGCAGAAGCAGTGGACATAAAGAAAAGAGCAAGCCTGGCTCAAACCTGAATGGCTTAGGTTCTACAATTATGACCATGCCTTTGGATGTCTGTGAAGCAGCAGCCAACATAAACCTGTCTGTGAAGGAGCAGGCACTACAACTGAGACTCAAACACAGGAGCAGTCAACAAATGTCCTTGGCACGGCAGATATCAGTCACCTGAATGTGAAGTTACCTTTAGGAGCTGCCTCCAGCCTACCAACTAAATTATCTTGGCAAATGACTCAAGATAAGATGTACCTTTCTGTACACACTCTAGAGGAGCTGGGAGGCTTCAAGCATCACAGCAGAGATTTTATAGTTATAAACAAGGAGTTAATTCTGACCTTGGTTTAAGAGTCAACACAAGGACTCTGCATGCACTTGACAAAGCCAGAAACTGAAGTAACAGGGACAGAGAAAGAGCAATTCTGCTTCTGGACTTCTAAGGACAATATGGAGAACTCAGATCAAGGGCCCTGTAGTCTGCAAGATTCAAACTATGGCATCTGTAGTATTTAAGTTCTTCACAATGAGGGTGGTGGAACACTGGAACAGGTTGCCCAGGGAGGTGGGGGAGGTCTCATCCCTGGAGACATTGAAGGTCAAGCTTGATGTGGCTCTGAGCTACACGATCTAGTTAAAGATGTCCCTGCTACCTGCAGGGAGATTGGGTTACAGGACCTTTAAAGGTCCCTTCCAACTCAATGCATTCTATGATTCTATGTGGATCACCTACCAAAATGCAAGCATATGGAACCCGATCTGCCATAGAGCAGAGATCCAGAGATCCTAGACCCACCATGACCCTTGGCTGCTGGGCAACAAGCCCTGCTGGGTTGTGTCTCCATGTAACCTGTGGAGGAAGTATCCAATACCTCAGGAAGGAGCTCACTTTAAAACACTGAGGAAAAAGTCAAACATCATAAAGGATGCCATGGAGCACTCTCATCCCGTTTGCATTTGACACAACTCTACTTTGCCCTGATGAGGCCCCACCTAGAATAGTGCATCCAGCTCTGGGCTCCTCAGTTCAAGAAGGATAGGGATCTACTGAAGAAAGTCCAAGGGAGGGCTACAAGGATGCTGCAGGGACTGGAGCACTGCCTGAGGAGGAAAGGCTGAGAGCTCTGGAGCTGCTTAGTCTGCAGAGGAGAAGGCTGAGAGAGACTCTAATAAATGTCTATATATATCTGAAAGCTGGGGTCAGGAAGGCAGGGACAGGGACAGGCTCTGCTCACTTGTGCCCTGGCATAGCACAAGAACCAATGGATGGAAACTACAGCACAGAAGTTGCACCTCAACGCGAGGAAGAACTTCTGTACTGTAAGGGTCCCAGAGCCCTGCCACAGGCTGCCCAGAGAGGTTGTGGAGTCTCCTTCTCTGGAGCCTTTCCAGCTCTGTCTGGATGTGTTCCTGTGCTACCTGTGCTAGATTGTATGATTCTGCTATGGCAGGGGGGTTGGACTGGATGATTTTCAGAGGTCCCTTCCAAACCCTAACTTCCTGTGATCCTGAACTCTATTTTCAAGGCAGGAAGACATCACATGCCTCTGACTTCCCAGTGCAAGGAGTGGTATTATGTCTCTGAACAGTTTGTCACTGCTGAGAGGAAAAAAACCTGTTCCTGCAGGAGCTGCTGGGCCAAGCAGCCATTCCCAAATGCTTCAAGGTCCTTCAGGCCCCTTCTAGGAAAACTCAGAACAATCTAATCTAGAGATTGTCCAATTAGACGAGTTCAAAGGGCCACTTTGTGAACGAGTTAACAAGAAAAGCACTGCTGCCAAAAAGGGCTGTCCAGGGACCTTGTGGTATTTCTATTGTGCCTTGCATGGCTACTCCCTCCTTCCTCTGTCAAGCTGACATCCCCTGCCAGCAGGTCCAGCAAACAGATTCATAGACTGCTACGGGTTGGAAGTGACCTCTGGAGATCATTGAGTCCAACCCCCCCATCAATGCAGGTTCACCTGCACAACACAACAGCAGGTAACAGAGCTCAACTACCAACAGTATGTGGCAAAAAGGGACCCACGCTTTGCTCCAGTGGCCAAGCACAAAGCCGGCCCTGGGCTGACATCAACCAAGTCATTACTTTTGTGTCAAAATCTTTCACATCAAAAAGGGGAGAGACTTTTTAGAGGGGCTTGTAGTGGTAGGATGAGAGGGAATGGACTGAAGTTTGAGGAGGGAAGACTTAAAATGGGGATTAGGAAGAAATTCTTGACAGTGAGGGTGGTGAGACACTGGAACAGGTTGTCCAGGAGGGCTGTGGATGCTCTCTCCATGGAGGTGCTCAAGGCCAGGCTGGATGAGGCCTTGAGCGACCTGGGCTGGTGGGAGGTGTCCTTCATTTCTAGGTGATTATTTATGAAGCTGGAAAGCCTCCTACATACCCTGGCCAGTCCATCCTTTCCTCACACTAGCTCATCACTTCTTTAGTTATCCAACCTCATCTTTTCTGAAGCCACAGCACAAAATGTAGCAGAGGACATCAGATTTTAAAGGACCATCAGAAGGAAAAAAATGTCTCTTGATCCTGTTTTGATTTAGTGATATTTTACAGCAGCAGCACCACAGCCCTCAAGAGTGCAGTGAAAAGACAAATGGAGGTGTACAGAAACCTCCTAAACCAGCTTTGTTCTCCCAAGAAATGTTTGGGTAAGAGTGCCATGAATCTAGCTCCTTGGATTGGGGACTGCAAGACAATAGGGTACAAACCCACAGGAGGTTCACAGAACGTCTTACCTCCAGGGGTAAACACTCCATTTTAGTATCTTCATTAACCAGTCCTCCAGTTCTTCACTATTGCTGTCAAAACCATCCTGTTTGAACTGAAAAACAAACAAAGAAATATTTCACTAAGAGCATTCTCTCTAGAACTTCTCAGTGCTCATGTTCTTCAGTTCCTCCTCCTGTGTTCCAGATACAGACCCTACCTTATGCAACAATCATACATTTACCACCTAGCAATATTCTCCAGTCCTAGAATGGCTTAGTTTGGAAGGCTCCTCAGAGGTCATCTCTTTCAACCCCTCTGACATGGGCAGGGACACCTCTCAACTATACTCAGCTGCTCAAAGTCTCATCCAACCTGGCTTGGAACACCCCCAGGGAGGAGGCAGCCACAACCTCCCTGGGTAACCTATTCCAGAGTCTTACCACCCTCATACTGAAGAACTCTTTCTAAGATCCAGTCTAAACCTACTCTCCTCCAGCTTAAAACCATTCACCTTTGTCCTATCGCTGCCCAGCCCTCCACAGCCTTCCTGTTGGACCCCTTCAGCTATTGGAAGGCAGCTCTAAGGTCCCCCCAGAGCCTTCCTTTCCTTCAGCTATTGGAAGGCAGCTCTAAGGTCCCCCCAGAGCCTTCCTTCCAATCAGCTATTGGAAGGCAGCTCTAAGATCCCCCCAGAGCCTTCCTTTCCTTCAACTATTGGAAGGCAGCTCTAAGATCCCCCCAGAGCCTTCCCTTCCAATCCTAATTCTATGATGCTATTGGAAGGCAGCTCTTACGGTGCCCCCAGAGCCTTCTCTTCTCCAGGCTGCACAGGCTCCAGCTCCCTCAGCCTATCCTCACAGCAGAGGTGTTCCAGCCCTTGGATCACCTTTGTGTGCCCTCAGTTCCTGCACTGCAATTTTCAGCTTTCTCCAAGTGTCCAACACCAATTTTTGCAAAAGAAAGATTAAAAAAGCCACCAACTTGTGACAGGATGAGAGGGAATGGACTGAGGCTTGAGGAGGGAGGATTTAGACTGGAGACTAGGAGGAAATTCTTGGCGATGAGGGTGGTGAGACACTGGAACAGGTTGCCCAGGGAGTCTGTGGATGCTCCCTCCCTGGAGGTATTCAAGGCCAGGCCAGATGAGGCCTTGAGCAACCTGGACTAGTGGAAGCTGTCCCTGCATGATCCTTCTGGTCCCTTCCAACCCAAACCACTCTATGAATCTCTAAGCTTCTCAAGAAGTCCATGCTCTGGCACAGCTGTGCCATGGGTTGAGCCAAACCTGCTGATGAAGCAGGTGAGCTGGCACTGCATGTTCAGCCCAGCTACCACTGTCTTCACTAAGGGATTCTAAAATGCAGCTCCCAGAGGACTTTGGTACACCCCCAGCCACCCATCAGCCTCCATGATCTCCATCCAGTGAGACTCTCAGCTCAGCAGCAGCGATGCAGCAAGGAGGTAGGAGGAGATTCTGGCCTGAGTCATCAAACACAGCTCATGCCCCCACACAGTCCTACATAACTACCAGGGAGAAACCTCACAGGAACAGGTCAGATGAAATCCTCCTCCTAGTAAATTGTGTGTCCCTTTCCCTCAGGGGACAAAATTCCAGGGAGAGCCCTAAGCCCAAGAACTCACTGTCTTAAAGCAAATGTCACAGGTGGGTCACACCACCTCACATTCTGAAGCTCCCCATGAAGCTGCTGCTGTCTGTTAAGATTCAGTCTGGCTCCCCTGTACTTCTAAGCCACTGGGGTATTAAAAAAATAGCCTAACTAGTAACTCAAGTCTGCCTTTTATCTGACAGCCATTACATCCCAGACAAAGAAATGAGAAGACTTCGTTATCCCTTCTTAGAGCAACTTAGTGTCTTCTACAAACAACAAATCTGTCCCATCTTCTGCAGATGAGCCACAAACCTACACTGCTTTTGCCTTAGCTTTGAAGAGAACAGAGCAAGTGAGGAAAGAAAAAATACATCACCTGGAATTAAAAAAATGTTATGTGAGATATTACATCTTTTATATCACAAACTGTTACTCATGGAATGGCCTAGACTGAGGGGACTTTAGGGATAACCTACTCCAAGCTCCCTGCCTCATCCAATCTGCCTTTGAACTGCCCCAGGCAGGAGGCAGCCACAACCTCTCTGGGCAGCCTGCCCCAGTCTCACCACCCTCAAGATCTTCCTCCGATCCAGTCTGTTCCTGCTCTGCCTCAGCTTCAAACCATTCCCTTGTCCTGTCTCTAGACACCCTTAGGAGAAGTCCCTCTCCTGCCTTCCTGCAGGATCCCTTCAGCTCTTAGAAGCTATAAGGACCCCTTGGAGTCTTCTCTTCTCTAGGCTGAACAACCTCAGCTCTCTCATCTTGTCCCCACAGTGGAGGTGCTCCAGCCCTCTAATCCTCTTCATGGCCTCCTCTAAACCCAGCCTAGCCCTATAGCAGAGGTGCTTCAGCCCCTGGATCACCTTTGTGGCCTCCTCTGGACTCACTCCAACAGCTTTGTGTCCTTTTTATGCTGGGGACAGAACTGTCACTGGAATGTCACTGGAATGGGCTGCCCAGGGAGGTGGTGGAGTCACCGTCCCTGGAGGTGTTCAGGAAAAGCCTGTCTGGGGCACTTAGTGCCATGGTCTGGTTGACTGGAGAGGGCTGGGTGCTAGGTTGGACTGGATGATCTTGGAGGTCTCTTCCAACCTGATTGATTCTATTCTATTCTATTCTATTCTATTCTATTCTATTCTATTCTATTCTATTCTATTCTAAAGCTGGATGCAGTATTCAAGGTGGGGGTCTCACAATAGCAGAGTGAAGGGGCAGAATTCCCTCTTGACCTGCCTGCTGACACATGCAGCTTCTCATCAACCAATACCCCCAAGTCTCCTTCTCCAGAGCTACTCTCAACCCACTCTGCACCCAGTCTGGATCTGTGCTTGGGGTTGGCCCAACCCGGGTTCAAAACCTTGCACTTTGACTTGCTAAGCCTCACACGGCTGGCACTGGCTCGCTTCCCAAGCCTGTCAAGATCCTTCTGGATGGCATCTCTGCCTCAAACAATTCCTTGTGAAATCCCAAGAGCATAATGCTATTGGGCACCCACATCAAATCCATTTGTTTACCACACAGCCTGGCTCGTAGCAGTTCCCTTTTTACAAGGGACCAAGTTCTTCCTTTTAAGAGAGAGAAACTATGCACAATTCCGAGTAGCTGAACCTCTCCCAGCCTTAGAGTCAACATTTTGTATTTGCTGGAAGTCAAAACCAGAGAATCCTGCACACAAAAATACAGCAGAATGTTTATTTTCCTCAGTTTTCTTTCCCCCCCCCCCAGCTGCTCATTTAACAGAGTCTTCAGGTAATTTTGGTTCTTCTAATTTGCTGGAGGAGCTCTGTACACCTCCATCCCCAACCTTTTTCCTCTTGTCCTCTTCTCCTTTACGCTCAGGAGAGCCAGAAGCTGCCAACACAAATTTGGCCACAGACATAGATATGCCTGTGCTGATGACTCACAGGTTTGTCCCCCTACCTGAGAACTATCTTCAAATCCAATTTTAGCTGTTTCCTGCCTTCAGCTGAAACTCAAGTGTAGTGAAAACAGAGTTCTTGACCTGGTCTGCAAGGCTGTTTGTAAGACCTGCTTTCTGAGAGTGCCTGACAGCACAGTCTGCCTGTAAACCTAGACTTTGGCAAGCCTATGCACAAAGCCTGCCAAAGTTTTCTGCCTGTGATTAGAAATACCTCCTATCCAGACAGCCAAAAGTCATCCAAGTCACTATCCTCTTTTGTTTTAATTACTGTGAGGCTGAAAAAAAGAGTCAAACCATAATTCAATGTATGTATTAATCCAGCAAAGAACCAGCCTGGTTCACCTGCAAGGAAAGCCTGGACTACTGCACCCATCAAGCACAGCCTTCTTGCACTCCTTTCAAATGCCTCTGCACCTGGCATCAAAGGGTTCTGGGTTAGGACTTGAGCTTCCCAGCACAACAACTGAAATCTGGTTCTCCATAATTAAAAAGCTGAAGGTGCAGAAAAGGAAGGCTAATGGAATTTGGGATTGCATACTCACCATCTTGTAAAAGAAGGAAACAAACAAAACCCCCCATCTTTAAGTGCAGATATTTAGGATACCTAAATAGGTAAAATCTGGACCAGAAGATCCTTGAGATCTCTTCCAACCTGGCATTCTGTGATTCAACTCATTATGAGGCTGACACTGGATGAGGCACTCAGTGCCATGGTCTAGTTGGTTGGATAGGGCTGGTGCTAGGTTGGACTGGATGAGCTTGGAGGTCTCTTCCAAGCTGGTTGATTCTATGATTCTATGATCCCAGTTTTAAAAAGGCAATATGAGTATCACTTACAAAAGGGCAGCAGAACAGGCTGCTTTGTATCAGGATTTATTCGATATATTCTCTTTAAAGCTTCCCAGTTATAAATCATAGGATCACAGAATGGTCTGGATTGGAAGGGACCTCCAAAAGTCATCCAGTCAAACCCCCCTGCAGTTAGCAGGAGCATCCTCAACTACACCAGGTTGCCCACAGCTGTCGAGCCTTGCCTTGAATACCTCCAGAGATGGGACCACAATCACCTCTCTGGGTAACCTGTTCCAGTGCTCCACTACCTCCACAGTGCAGAACCTGTTCCTAACATCCAATCTAAACCTACTCTTCTCTAATTTGAAGTCATTGCCCTCACCCTTTCACTGCAGGCCTTTGCATGCAGTCTCTCTCCATCCTTCTAGTAGCCCCTTTCAGGCACTGGCAGGCTGCTCTTAGGTCTCCTTGGAGCTTTCACCTCTCCAGGCTGAACACTTCCAGCTCCCTCAGCCTGTCCTCGTAGCAGAGCTGCTCCAACTCCCTGATCATTTTTGTGCCCCTCCTTTAGACAAATAATTATATCACTGTAAATAACCACAGTTACTTAAATAGACTTTTAAAAAATGACCTAATTTCAGGGCTCAGGGCAAAACTCAACTCTTAGTTTTCTTCTTGGCTGCTTCTCTAAGCCTAGATTACTTCCCAGCCAGCCACTGCAAGGTTTGATTCACCACTTCTAACACAGCTAATGCAAGACATCTCTGACATTTTAACAGGCAAGATCAACAGCCAGCTTAATCAAGCATTAAAATTCAAATTTGCCTACTTTTTGCTTTAAATTTAGCACCAATACCTGGCCCTCTACGCAGCACACTGATAAAAACAACAGACTCACTACTTTGAGCTGACAACTTGATTATTCCCACCGAGGCTGGAAGTCATTAATATGTTGCATTTATTTCTTTTCTTCTCCCCTATTAATAGATTATGGATGTGATACAGTAATTCATCTTCAAGGTTTATTAGGCTTCTTCCCTTCTACCCTAGCATTGGTCTTTGTCTCTTTTGACAAATGACTGATCATTTCTAAGCTTCCTCATTAAAAAGTTGAACATGAGAAAGTTTTGTGAGCAGCAGACTCTAAATGCTGCTTCCCTACTGCTGTGGCCCTTTCCCCCCCTCAATTCAAGAGAGATGTTGAGGTGCTGGAAGGTGGCCAGAGAAGGGCAGCAAGGACAGAATCACAGAATCAAGCAGGTTGAAAGAGACCTCCAAGCTCATCCAGCCCAACCTAGCACCCAGCCCTGCCCAACCAACCAGACCATGGCACTAAGTGCCCCAGCCAGGCTTGGCTTCAACACCTCCAGGCACAGAGACTCCACCACCTCCCTGGGCAGCCCATTCCAATGCCAATCACTCTCTCTGACAACAACTTCCTCCTAACATCCAGCCTAGACCTCCCCTGCCACAGCTTGAGGCTGTGTCCCCTTCTTCTGTTGCTGCTTGCCTGGCAGCAGAGCCCAACCCCACCTGGCTACAGCCTCCCTGCAGGAGCTGCAGACAGCAATGAGCTCTGCCCTGAGCCTCCTCTTCTGCAGGCTGCACACCCCCAGCTCCCTCAGCCTCTCCTCACAGGGCTGTGCTCCAGGCCCCTCCCCAGCCTTGCTGCCCTTCTCCAAACACCTTCCAGCACCTCAACATCTCTCTTCAATTGAGGGCCCCAGAACTGGACACAGCACTCAAGGTGTGGCCTTCCTATGCCCTTGCTATGTTGAGGGCTCTCTACAAAAGCTAAAATCTCTTCTCTCCATGAGCAATGGTTTCTTCGGCAATTTGCAAAGAAAAAGAACATGACCAAACCAAACTGAATGCTTTAGTTGCCTTTTACAGAAGATTTCTCCTAAAAACAACCCCCACATTTTAGAAGTTATGGTTAAAAGGCTCCTACAAAATAACAGGCACAAATGTGACTGCCTCCAAGCCTGAACTAGCAAAATGCAATACTTAGCTATGAAGCAGATGCAGTTCATGACATGTGCTGCCAGCCCTCTGTCCCACTGTGGTCCTGTGTGCCAGCTCAGTGATCAAAAATGAACCAAATACTACAACCCTCATGCTAAGAGCCAAGGAGAGTGGACAGTGTAAATCATTAATTTAGTTGCCCATTCACCATCAGGTAGCTCAGAAGGCCAACTCTGTTCTGCGATGCAGCAAAGGAAGTGTGACCAGCAGCAGGAGAGAGGTGATTCTGCCTCTCTACTCCATTGTTCTTGCAGTATTGTGTCCAGTTCTGGTGCTCTCAGCCTAAGAGGGACATCAAACTGCTGGACTGGGTCCAGAGGAGGCCACAGAGATGATCAGAAGGCTGAAGAACCTTCCCTATGGGGACAGGCTAGGACAGTTTGGGCTGCTAAACCTGGGGAAGAAAAGCTTAGAGGGAGACCTTAGAGCAGCCTTCCAGTACCTGAAGGGGGTCTGCAAGAAAACCAGGAAGGGACTTTTTACAAGGGCTTGTAGACAGAGGATGAGAGGGAACGGATTGAAGCTTGAGGAGGCAAGCTGGAGATGAGAAAAAAATTCTTTGCAGTGGGGGCACAGGTTGCTCAGGAAGGTTGTGGATGTCCCCTCCCTGGAGGTGTTCAAGGCCAGGCTGGATGAGGTCGCAAGCAACCCGGGCTGGTGGGAGGTGTCCCTGCCCATGGCAGGGGGGGTGGAACTGGATGAGCTTTAAGATCCCTTCCAACCCAAACCATTCTATGAATAGAATAATTTTACTCTGCCCAATTGAATAGGTTCTTCACCAAATACTAAGGGATTCTTTCACTGTACTTAACACACACTTCAGTCTCCTACTTACACAAGAGAAGAAAGCAGTTTCTCTTTGAATTCCAAGTACCAAGGAATGCCATTAGACAAAGAATAAGTCTCACATGGATGAATGCATTTGGCATTAAAACATCTGCTGTGACTGCTGAAGTCATTACTCTGCCATATTTCATGAATCAGAAGAGTATCCAAAAGAAAAGATATTTCACTTCCATCTCAAGCTAACTTATTGTCAAAAAAATAAAGCTTTGATTTCAAGAGAGATGAAAAATAAACCTAACTGTGCATGCTCAGCAGATCATTTTTAATAGGCAATAATTCCATATTCTTGTCCTCTCTGAATAAAACAGCACAATTTACACAGCTGACTTTCTGTTCCAATATCTGCTCTGAAGTCAAGGCTTGGGAAGACAGCTTCTATTTGACAGGTTGGTTTTGTATTGGAAAGCTTTATGCCAATAGCTACCTATTCCTCTCCCCCTACCCCTGCAGTAGAACCATAGAATCAGTCAGGGTTGTGCCAGGGGAGGTCTAGGCTGGATGTTAGGAGGAAGTTGTTGGCAGAGAGAGTGATTGGCATTGGAATGGGCTGCCCAGGGAGGTGGTGGAGTCGCTGTCCCTGGAGGTGTTGAAGCCAAGCCTGGCTGGGGCACTTAGTGCCATGGTCTGCTTGACTGGACAGGGCTGGGTGCTAGGTTGGACTGGATGATCTTGGAGGTCTCTTCCAACCTGCTTGATTCTATGATTAAAGCCTGAAGCAAACCAGGTCTGACCCAACAGCTACACGCAGGGAGAAAATAAAATAAAATAAAAAAAGGCAAGCAACCAAAAAAACCAAACCAGCAAACAAAATCCTCCACAAAACCCCAAATAATGACATCACTCCCTGCTCTCCTTTACCTGCCTAAGAGAGAAAGGACTGCACAAAGTAGGTAGGGTACTGCCTATGCTTTCTGATCAAAAATGCTCAGGGAAGGGAGTTTCTGAAGAAGCAAGGCTCAAGGAAAGAAACTCATCAGCAGTGATGGACAACTGTGTGGCAGCTTCAACTGTCAGCAGAGCTCAGCATATATGCTGTAGGAAGGAACTGATGTCAGGAAGCACCAGGAGAAAACAGCACATCACAATACATGAGCAGCAAAGTCTTTCAACGACTTCTTTCTGCTGCCTTTGGAGACCTGCTTCCACCCACCCCACAAACAGCTTTCTCTGCAATCGCACTGGCAGCTCTAGAAGGCAAAAAAACCCAACACCATCAAAAGAAACCTCTACAGGTGTTCTGGGGGTTACCTTGCATAGGGTTTTTGGTTTGCTTTGCTGGTGGCTAACGTTAACCACAGAACAGCAATGTGCCCTCGTGGCCAAGAAGGCCAATGGGATCCTGGGGTGTATTAAGAAGAGTGTGTCCAGCAGATCAAGGGAGGTTCTCCTGCCCCTCTACTCTGTCCTGGTGAGATGTCATCTTGAATACTGCCTTCAGTTTTGGACTCCTCAGATTAAGAGGGACAGGGATCTGCTGGAGAGGGTCCAATGGAGGGCTATGAGGATGAGTAGGGGACAGGAGGGCTACCTTCTAAGGAGAGGCTGAGGGACCTGGGGCTGTTTGGAGAAGAGAAGACTGAGAGGGGAATCAATCAATGTTTATAAACATCTGAGGACTGGGGGTTAGGCGGGAGGGGACAGGCTCTGCTCACTGCTCCCTGGGATAGGACAAGGAGCAATGGATGGAAGCTGCAGCACAGGAGGTTCCAGCTCAACACAATGGGCAACTTCTTGACTCTAAGGGTCCCAGAACACTGGCACAGGCTGCCCAGAGAGGTTGTGGAGTCTCCTTCTCTGGAGCCTTTTAAGGCCTGTCTGGATGCATTCTTCTGGGATCTGTGCTAGATTGTCTGGTCCTGCTCTGGCAGGGGGGTTGGACTCGATGATCAGCTTGGGTCCCTTCCAACCCCTAACACCCTGTGAGCCTGGGATATTGCAACACTTCAGTCACTGCGGAGCAGGGCTCTGCAAGCAGCTGCCCTGATACACCTGACAGAGTACACCAACAGCAACACCTAACCCTGAAGATGTAAGCAAGGACACAGCAAGAATTTAAGCCAACTTTGTCTGTGAACCTACAGGGAATCTTCCACACCAGCAACAGCTTCAGAAGTTTCTGTCTCAGGTGCTCATTCCCATCTTCGCAGCATCAGTAGATCGCCCCCGCAACACTGCCAACACAGTGCTCGTGGGACAGCATTTTAAAGTGAATTAGTTACCATACTGGAATAATCTATTTTTGCAGAGCTTGATCAGATCCCTTCCTTATCCTGTTTCAAAGCACAGCTCCACAAATAGCAGTGCCATCAGAGCGACAGCGAAGGGAAGGTGAACACAGCGGTTGCCCTGGCTAGCTGTCCCCACCCTGTGCCCACCTCTTTAAGCCACTGCCTTGGCCCAGGAAACCAAAGAGTGTTTAAGTGGCAGAGCAAGAGAAGCTGCCCATTCCTTAAGTAAAATAACCTCCATTCCTTTCTTAGATGCACAGGATCACAGGATGTTAGGGATTGGAAGGGACCTCTGGAGGTCATCCAGTCCAACCCCCTGACCAGAGCAGGACCACAGACTCTAGCTCATGCCACACAGGAACGTGTCGAGACAGGGCTTGGCAGTCTTCAGAGGCTGAAAGAGGAAGGAGACAGCACTTCTCCTACCCAGAGAGGGCCACAGCCCCACAGCACAAGCATTGGCCCAGTCCAAGCTCTGTCCTCCTCCCTGCTCACAGGTCTGGCTGCCCAGGGAGGCAGCCACTCACCTGGGACCTGGCCTGGCAACTTGGACCAGGGATACTTCCTTCCTGAAGGAAACACAGGAGACTGGAAAGCTGAGCAGCTTCAGAGCTCTTTGTCCACACAGGACTTGAAACTTGCTCCTGTTGGGGAACAGGAACAATTTTTGCTGAGGAAGGGCTCTTCCACTGCCTGTTATGAACGAGACAGGGTCACTCTGGTCACCAGAGCTTGCTCCAGCCCCGTACCCACCACAGCTCCACAGCCTGCAACTCTTACAGCACTGCCACTGCTTCCTTCCCCACTACAATGCCAATATAAAAATCCCTTTTCAAGTCCCTATTAAACAGCCTTATCAAACTCAACTTTTGCTCCTGTTTATATTGCAGCTTGAAGGCTTTCTGCCCCTCTTGCCTCCCCCTTCCCCGCCTGGCATTCAACTGACAGAACAACACTGCTGCGGGAGGAGCTGCTAAAGCAACTGACACAAACCTAGAATGGCATAGTTCTGTTTTCCAAATAACACATTCAAAACAAAACAAGTCTAATAATCATCTGCAGTTGCTTCAAGGGCTAGACTTGAAGGGTCCCATCAAAACAAAGCAGGAAATTGATTTCTGAATTACTTTGAACCTTTACCAATCCTATTAAAGCAATCTTTGAGGATGTTTTGTATGAATCAGATTGGGTTGGGTTGTTTTTTCCACTCCTTTTTTTCCTACCATTTACTTGTCATAGTTAGTCAGAAATTCTTGTACTAGCATCTCAGAAACATCAGATTCCTTATATGCTGCTTTCACATTTGATACAATTAGAAGAAAAAATGCCTTTTAAATACCACATCACCTACCCAGGGAAGAAAGCCCAACAGCTACCCTGTAACAGCATAAGCTGCTCTGTTCACAAACAGCTCCTTCTTCCTTCTTGTCAGAGAATCAAGCAGGTTGGAAGAGACCTCCAAGCTCATCCAGTCCAACCTAGCACCCAGCCCTGGCCAATCAACCAGACCATGGCACTAAGTGCCCCAGCCAGGCTTGGCTTCAACACCTCCAGGCACAGAGACTCCACCACCTCCCTGGGCAGCCCATTCCAGTGCCAATCACTCTCTCTG
>WAAF01006450.1:66485-93956 GCA_013400475.1 Tricholaema leucomelas | reverse complement strand
GCGCCGGGACCCGGCCGCGCCGGCCGAGCCTCGCTTCCTGCTCCCCGGCGCCGAGGGGCGGCGGGAGCCGGAGCCTGGCAGCTGCCGCACGCTCGCAGCTGCCGCCGGAGACGCTGCGCCCCGCGGCTAAGCGGAGGCTGAAGGCAGCGAAGCCCGCGTTCGCCGCATCCTCGGCTTCTGCGCTGGGCTTTCCGTGCCGCCTTCGGCACCGAGTTGTCGCCCGCCCGGCTCCGGCGGTGGCGGCTGCTGGCGGCTGGAGCCGCGGCTCACCCCGCTCCTACACCCGGCTCGGAATCGTGCTCCCCCTGCTGCCCCGCCGGGCCGGGCCACGGCTCGAGTTCCTCCTGCGGCTCAGCGGGGCCGAAATGGGGCGGCGAAGGGGAAATGCCGAGAGTCCCCGGGGGGCGGCGGCTGGGACAGGCCAGGCAAGGCCACAAGCGAGCGGGACGTGACCCGGACCGGGCTTACCCCTGGCTGTCCGCCACCCGCGGCCCCGCGTCCCACAGCCCCCTCATGGCGCACACTGCAAGACGAAGGAGGCCTCCCTCCTTCCACCCTCAGCCCTGGCCCGGGCACAGAGCCCTCTAGACAGCTGCCAGAACAGCCTGTGGGGGAAAGGCAGCCCGGCGCTGGCGTGGAGGCTTTGGGGGGTCAGCGGGGAAGTGCCGGCCGAGTTGTGTGGCACCTGCCTGGGCGCAGGGCTGGAGGTGATGAGATACTTTGAAGCCCTTGAAGGGGGGAAAAAGTCCTAATTTCTGGATGAAGGGAGTTTTTTTTGGCAATAGGTGATAGCAAAACACGAGTAAATCGGCTGTAAGAGGCACTAATAAAACTGATCGTCTTTACCAGTGAGGAGGAGAAGTGCTGGGTACTACGATCTCATTAACAAGTGTGAAGCACAGCTTGAAAATTAGTTGGCTCAGAGAACTACTTAAAATGATCTGCTGTCTGGAGACGAAATCCTTCTCTCTCCTCTGTCTGCTTGCCTTCTTCAGCAAAAAATATATATGGGATGTGAAGAAAACTTGGATAAAGGTAGGGCTTCAAACTCCCAACGTGGGCTTGCCAACAGGAAGGCAAACCTAACCTTAGGTTTTGGAGAAAAAGGAGCTACCAAGTGCAGGGAATCTTTCAGACCAGTCAGGGGGGCAGCAATCGAAGCTAACTTCTGTCTGTTAGTCTTTGGATAGGATTCCTGCAGTTAATTTTGTCACTGACTGATTTAGCATCCTAAAAATGCAGGCAAGAAGCTGAAGTGTGTGAAAGCAGGAAGCCTGCGTGATGCTGGGTTGGGATAAATGACAGAGGGAGGAGAAGTTCATCCCCGTGGTGTACCCAGACCAGCTTTGTGAGATGCCCTTGTGAGTTCTCAGCACCTTCTGGAGAAGCTGAGATTCTGCAGGTCACTGCTGGCAGAAACTTAGAATCATAGAATGGTTTAGGTGGGAAGGGACCTCATAGCTCAGCCAGTTCCAACTCTGGCAGGGACCACTCCCCACTAGAACAGGTTGCTGAAGGCCGCATCCAACCTGGTGTTGAACACCTCGAGGGAGGTTGTGGAGAACCTCCACATTCTGTGCTTCTGTTCTCCACAACCTCCCTGGGCAACCTGTGCCAGTGTCTCACCACCCTCACTGCTTTATGTCATTGCATCCTGAGCTGGCTCAGGAGCAGTGTGGGCAGCAGGACAAGGGAGGTTCTTCTGCCCCTGTGCTCAGCACTGCTCAGGCCACACCTGGAGTGCTGTGTCCAGTTCTGGGCTCNGGCACTTAGTGCCATGGTCTGGTTGATTGTCCAGGGCTGGGTGCTAGGTTGGCCTGGATGAGCTTGGAGGTCTCTTCCAGCCTGCTGGATTCTATGATTGATTATTTGTCTGGCTTCTTATTTTTGTTGTTTTCTCTCTCCTGTACCTTGCCTGGACTTATTTCTATTATTTTGCTATTAGGAAAATGTATCTTGCAAGGTTCTTTCCTGTGAAATGGAGGCAGCATTTCTTGGCAGCAATCTTTTCCTCTGATAGGAGCAGAAAACTGGCAGCTTGTTCCCATAAATGGCAGTGCTCCCATTAGAGAAATCTAATTTGCTCCCCCACTAAAATCCACTTGTGAAGCCCTATCATCAGTCAGCCCAGCTGCCGACTCTGCCCTTCTCATGTGACAGTGAGTGCTGCCTCAAGGGATGGGGACCAACTGACAGCCCTGGCATGGCCTGCTGGTGCCACCCTGATCAGGTACAGGCTGGTCTGGCAGCTCTTCCAAATGAAAAGAACCTTCTGGAACAGCAGGTCCCTCATGGTCTCCATGGAAAGCTGCCCTCATTTCCAGGAGGTTTTCCACGTTTGAGTGCTGTGCATTAAAGCTGCCACAAAATGGGTACCCCTTTCAAGACTGGATGTGTCTCATCCTTACTGATAACTGGCATAGAGAGGCCCACAAGGAATTATTTGATTCAAGGAGACCTTGTGGTGACCTTCCAGGATCTGAAGGGAGCTACAGGAGGGCTGGGGAGGAACTACTGACAAGGTCTTGTCATGACAGGATGAGGAGGAATGGGTTTGAACTGGCAGAGGGGAGATTGAAACTGGATGTTGGGAAGAAGTTGTTGGCAGTGAGGGTGGTGAGACACTGGCACAGGTTGCCCAGGGAGGTTGTGGAACACAGAAGCACAGAATGTGATCTTTGATCATGAGAGTGGTGAGAGCCTGGAATGGGTTGCCCAGGGAGGTGGTTGAGGCCCCATGGCTGGAGGTGTTTAAGGTCAGGCTGGATGAGGCTGTGTGCAGCCTGCTCTAGGGTAGGGTGTCCCTGCCCATGGCAGGGGGGTTGGGACTGGATGATCCTTGTGGTCCTTGACTGATTCTATGGTTCTATATGTGCAGAGTGCTGAATCTGGAGAAGAACAATCCCTTGTTGGGGGTTGACCTGCTGGAGAGCAGCTCTATGGAAAAGGATCCCGGGGATCTATGAGTCTATGCTCTTAGAGGTCTTTTCCAACCTCAATGAGTCTATCATCCTATGACTGCTCAGAAAAAACCCTTGTTTTCTCTCAGTTTTACCCTTGAATGGTCTCCCTACATCAATAACTTGTGCACACCATTACTGAGCTTCCTTGCCAGAAGATCTGTGATGTTTTCTTCTCCCAGGAACCAAGACAAAGCTTTGCCTGCCCTTCCAAGTACTTTGTAGCTCCACTCTGACTTACCAGCCCTTCACCACCTTACTCTCCCAGCAACTGCTTGCTGCACTGCACCCTGGAGTGGTGTGGAGAGATTCCCCAGGTTATCACTGCTCAGGGCTGCTCTGAAACTGGAAGTGGTGGAACTGCTTTCATATGGTACCACTTCCCAGTCCTACTTCTCAGTTCATCTGCTGGTGGCTACTCAGCTTTCATTTCCTAGTCTGCAGGAGCTTGCTGCTAGCTGGAGGACAGGCCAAGATGAGTGCTGCATTGAACTGTGCAGATACAGACCCACAAATCAGTTCTTTTAACAAAACCCTGCACTAGCAAACATCACAGACTCATAGAATCATAGAATGGTTTAGGTTGGAAGGGGCTTCAAAGATCATTCAGGTGTAGCCCCCCCCATAGGCAGGGACACCTCCCACTAGAACAGGTTGCTGAAGGCCTCATCCAACCTGGCCTTGAACACCTGCAGGGAGGTTGTGGAGCACAGAAGCACAGAATGTAATCAAAGATCCCATTTTGTGCTTCTGTGCTCCACAACTTCCCTGGGTAACTGTGCCAGTGTCTCACCACCCTCACTGCAAAGAACTCCTTCCTAACATCCAGTGTCAATCTCCCCTCTGCCAGTTTAAACCTATTCCTCTTCATCCTGTCATTACAAGACCTTGTCAATAGTCCCTCAACAGCCCTCCTGTAGGCCTCTCCAGATCCTGGAAGGCCACTTCAAGGTCTCCTGGAAGCCTTCTCTTCTCCAGGCTGCAGAGCCCCAACTCTCTCAGCCTGTCCTCGTAGCAGAGCTGCTGCAGCCCTCTGAGCATCTCCATGGCCTCCTCTCGACTCAGTCCAACAGTTCCATGTCCTTCTTGTGTTGGGAGCTCCAGAACTGTACTCCAGCTGGGGTCTCATGAGAGCATAGAATCATAAAAGCAGTCAGGGTTGGAAGGGACCACAAGGATCATCTAGTTCCAACCCCCTGCCGTGGGCAGGGACACCCTACCCTAGATCAGCAGAGTCACTGTGCCTAGGATGTAAAGCTGAGTGAGTCCAAGTGGAGGAATGATTCCTGTCAGAGAAGCAGCTGTTGATTGTGCTTCTTTGCTGTTAAAATAAGGTTCAACTGATTGCTCAATGAAAGTAAAATCCTGGACAACTACCAGATTTGGCTGCCTGCCCCACATGGGTATCCAGATATAGGATGCAGAGCACCAAGCATGTTCATTTCCAGATAACAGATTTGCATGAAACGTCCTCTGCGGTGGCTTTAATCATAAGAAAACATAGAAACTAATTACATCCTGAGCACATTCTGATAACTCTGTGTTGAAAACAGGGACTGAAAAGACACTTTTGTGTAAGGCAAGGGATTGCAGAGTTCTCATTAGAATATGTAATTACAAACTCATAATTAAAGCAGTGTGCTACAAAAATAGGAAGCTTTACAACCGCAGTGGTGGGTTTAGTTTTTACTTTGAACAGTTTAATCAGCGCCATCTGAAATTGCCTTTTAAACTTTATTTCCTAACAAGTGGATGCAGTGCATTTATAGGATTCACAGGAGGCTGCTTGAAAGCTACTTTTTAACAGGCATTGACTCCAAATAATCATAGAATCAGAGAATCAAGCAGGTTGGAAGAGACCTCCAAGCTCAGCCAGTCCAACCTAGCACCCAGCCCTGGCCAATCAACCAGACCATGGCACTAAGTGCCCCAGCCAGGCTTGGCTTCACCCCCTCCAGGCACAGAGACTCCCCCCCCTCCCTGGGCAGCCCATTCCAATGCCAATCACTCTCTCTGCCAGCAACTTCCTCCTAACATCCAGCCTAGACCTCACCTGCCACAGCTTGAGGCTGTGTCCCCTTGTTCTGTCCCTGGCTGCCTGGCAGCAGAGCCCGACCCCACCTGGCTACAGCCTCCCTGCAGGTAGCTGCAGACAGCAATGAGCTCTGCCCTGAGCCTCCTCTTCTGCAGGCTGCACACCCCCAGCTCCCTCAGCCTCTCCTCACAGGGCTGTGCTCCAGGCATCTCACCAACTTCTCTGGACACCTTTCAGCACTTCAACATCTCTCCTGAATTGAGTAGCCCAGAACTGGACACTGGTTGTGGCGTCTCTATCTCTGGAGGCATTCAGAACTGCCTGGACATGCTCCTAGGTGACCTTTTCTAGCTGAATTAATAACACTAATATATAGTAACAGAAAATGCTTTTTATTCAATGGTGTCTTCCTAGCCTTTAGTCTCTTTCTTTCTTTCTTTCCACACAGTTTCTCTCCACTATTATGGCTGCAGAATCTGAAGTCTCTAGGCTCCCTCAGCCTCTCCTCATAGGGCTAATGAGAGATTTCTGATCACTTGAGGACTGCAAAGTCAAAGAAGTGAAGAAATGTGAGTAACATCTAGAGAACAAATGAGTGCCATAAGAAGATGCCTACAGAATGTAAAGGATCAGCCTCCACTTCTCAGCAGAAGCTCTCTGAAGGCTGCTAAAATTGGGTAAGTCTGTGCTGTAGCTGCCTCAAGTTGATGCAAAACTGAGGAAGTTGCCTTTTTAACCCACAGTCTGCTACCAGTGATACAGGGAACCCTTCAGACCACGGCTATGAGTCAGTGGTTTTGGAGGCAGCAACATGCATTTAGGTTTAGATGCACTGACTTTGAGTAAGGCACCTTCAGGAGGTGCCCAAATGGCTAAATAAAGGATTAATGAATCAACACAGGTTAGCATTGGAAATGTGCAAATAAGGATAGAGAAGGAACGGATGCAAGGAGAGCAATTCAGAAGAAGTTGAAGGGAGACAAGAAATAATGTAAAGGTGGAAGTACATTCAAAAGGGAAAAGGGAAGGAGCAAGACCACAAGAAAGCACTGTGAGGCTTGCAGGAAAGTAAGATATAAATGCAGCATGTTAATTCTCCTTAAAAATCAGGAGGAACAAGGACATGGAAGGAATATAACCCACATGATGTTGGAATAGAATTGGATCTTCACATTGTAGAACTGTTTTGGTTGGAAAAGACCTTTAAGGTCATCAAGCCCAATCCTTCTCTGACTCTACCAGTGTTGGTGCTAAGCAGTGTCCCTCAGCACCACATCTCTGCCTCTTTGAAACACCTCCAGGGATGGAGATCCAACCAGCTCCCTGAGCAGCCTGTTCTGATCTTTGAGAACCCTTTTATTGAAGTTTCTTCTGATATCCAGTGTAAACCTCCCCTGGTGCAACTTGAGGCCATTTTCCCTCCTCCTAACCTTACAAGTTTGGAGAATACAGAGGAAAAATGCCTTTAGTTTTGCTTTTCTTTGCAACTGTAGTAAGAAAGAACCTCGAGAGTCAAGGGCACAGCATCAAATTAGTGTTCCTCAAATGGTGGCCAATGAGAGAAGGAGATGTACAATAATGTAACTCTGAATCTCTTAGCTAGGACTTAGGAATCTACTTGAAGATTTGCTTTAAAAACTAATGCCAAGAAAGGCTCCAGAAAGTGCATTTCCATAATCTCTTACTGCCCTCCAGTGAGTTCTGATGTATTGACCCCCAAATATCTCAATGCTGTCATACTTAGTAATCACATAGACATCTGGCCTTAAACACCTCCAGGGCAGGGGCAGCCATAACTACTCTGGGCCACCTAGAATAGAACAGAATAGAATAGAATCAAGCAGGTTGGAAGAGACCTCCAAGATCATCCAGCCCAACCTAGCACCCAGCCCTGGCCAATCAACCAGACCATGGCACTAAGTGCCCCAGCCAGGCTTGGCTTCAACACCTCCAGGCACAGAGACTCCACCACCTCCCTGGGCAGCCCATTCCAATGCCAATCACTCTCTCTGCCAGCAACTTCGTCCTAACATCCAGCCTAGACCTCCCCTGGCACAACATGAGGCTGTGTCCCCTTGTTCTGTTGCTGAGTGCCTGGCAGAAGAGCCCAACCCCACCTGGCTACAGCCTCCCTTCAGGTAGTTGTAGACAGCAATGAGGTCTGCCCTGAGCCTCCTCTTCTCCAGGCTAAACAACTCCAGCTCCCTCAGCCTCTCCTCATAGGGTTTGTGTTCCAGGCCCCTCACCAGCTTTGTTGCCCTTCTCTGGACACCTTCCAGCACCTATTCCAGACTCTCATTACCCTTATAATGAAGAACTCCTTCCTAAGATCCACTCTCAGGCTGCTCTCCCACAGCTTCAAAGGCAGTGCTGTGTTCGGGGTGGGCTGCCTTGCATCTCCCACAGAAGAACATCAATTCATTGTTTCCCTTCAGCTACCTGACCCAGGAGCTAATTCAGGTTACTGCTGAAGTGGAAAGATGTAGAACTCCTTTTATAAAGAAGGATGAGCAAGAACATCACAAATTCTGCTTACAAATACAGAAGAAAATCTTTTGCAGGTCAGTGTTCAAATTGATGTTATCTTATTGCTTCAGACAGCTCAGAAAGAATTAACTTTGCAAATAACTAAGGAAATGGTGGGAAGGTCTTTTGTCCTTCACCATGTCAGCTAGAAAATACACATGGCTTTCATTATTTTCTTGTAAGTCTCAGATTATCTGGGGGTGTAAATGCCACATTCCCCAAAAATCACTACAAGAAAGACCTTGAGGTGCTGGAGAGCTTCCAAAGGAGGGCAACAAAGCTGGAGAAGGGTCTGGAGAGCAGGGCTGAAGAAGAGCAGCTGAGGGAACTGGGAGCGTTTAGCCTGGAGAAGAGGCTGAGGGGAGACCTTCTCACTCTCTCAGCTCTCTACAGGTGGTGGAGTCACCATTCTTGGAGGTATTTAAAAGCTGCGTGGATGTGCTGCTGAGGGACTTGGATTAGCGGTAGTGGCTTAGCAACAGTGAGCTGCTGGAATTGAGAGCTGTAGGTGAACAGTTGGACCTGATGATCTCAAAGGTCTCTTCCAACCTCAGCAATGCTGTCATTCTCTGGGGTGTGATAGGCTCACCTGAGTTTGTTTTCTATGAACCTTGTGAAATTTGGGGGTGGGATTTGTCCTACAATCCCTTGCTGCTGCAGTGATGATCAGAGGACATTTTCCACACCCTACAAGCCAGCTCTATTTGGCCTTTATTCCTTGCTCAGGCTACTGTTCTGCTTACAGTGGTGGTGGGAAAATCCCTCCTGCAACCTGGCAGCAGCCTGGCTGAATGCAGGAGTATTTTCTTAATGGAAAGCATTAATGGCAAAATAAAAAGCTTCATGGAGCATTCAGCAGCAAAGCAGGACTTACTCTAATGGTCTGTAGAGACGTTTCCATACTGGAGATATAAAGACATTATCCCTTAACTGCTGCCTTTACTCATCTTATTCCTGGAGATTAATAAAAGATGGCTTTTGGATCATCAGGAAATTCCCATGCACTCCTGAGTGTCACTGCAACTGAGTGTGACAAGGCAGGGGATGGTTTTGCCTGCTCAGGTAGATGGCTTCCTTCCTTAGCTAAGATCTTTCTTCCAAGCTCCTATCTGAGCATTGCAGCATTTCTGAGCTTCCAGCACATTGAAAAGGATTTAAAGCAGCTGCTTTGGTCTCTTCCTGCTGAGATCCTTTGTGACACCGACTTACATTGTTCAAAGAGACCTGACAGATGATGAATGATTACGTTTCCGGTTGCATTCCTGGGGCAGACAATTCTGTTAGGGCAAAATCTACTCTCTCAGAGATTCAGCCAGCACAAAGGATTGTTTTTCAGATTGAAGTCATTTCTTCTCAGTTCTGGGTGTGAACTCTGAGAAAGGTTCCCTTCTGGACTCCAGTGTTATTGATCAGCTCTATGTGCAACAAGATCAGTTCTTTCTATGCTACATAGAAGCGCAGAATGCATCAGCGTGGAAGAGACCCTCAAAGGGCGTCTTGCCCGACCCCCCCTGCACTCAGCAGGGACACCTCCAACAAAAGCAGGATTTTCAGGGCCCCATCAAGTTTGACCTTGAAAGTCTCCAGGAATGAGGCCTCACCCACATCCCTGGGCAACCCCTTCCAGTATTTCGCCACTCTCATTGTAAAGAGCTTCCTCCTGATGCCCAAACTAAATCTGTCTTGCTCCAGTTTCAAACCATTGCTCTTCATCCTATCACTCCAAGCCCTTCTAAATACTCCTTCAGACTTCCTATAGGTCCCCTTCAGGTTTGAAATGCAGCTCTAAGGTCTCCCCAGAGCCTTCTCTTCTCCAGGCTGGGTAGCCCCAGATCTCTCAGACTGTCCACATAGTAGAGGTGCTGCAGCCCTCTGATCATTTTCATGGACCCAGAATCATAGAATCTGGAATCATAGAATCCTGGAATCCTAGAATCTAGAACCATAGAATCATGGAATCATGGAATCATGGAATCATAGATTCAGTCAGGTTGAAAGGGACCACAAGGATCGTCTAGTTCCAACCCCCCTGCAGTGGACAGGAACACCTCACACTGCGTAAGGCTGCTTAGAGCCTCATCCAGCCTGGCCTTAAACACCTCCAGGGAGGAGGCTTCCACCATCTCCCTGGGCAACCCCTGCCAGGCTCTCACCACCCTCATTCTGAAGAACTTCTTCCTAACATCCAGTCTGAATCTTCTAATTTAAACATGTGCAGGTGTCCCTTAGCCTCTCTGCTGAGCCAGGCAATGTTCAGCCTTCATTATTTGGTGGCTGCAAAGCTGTTTTCTTGTTCTCAGAGGTATTGTCAAGAGGAAAACATTTCCAGTGTCCAAACAGGAAAGCAAACAGCAGCTTTTGTTGTGCGTGTGCCAGGATTGCATTCTGCCACAGTCCTCCAGTGCTCCAAGCACCATTAAGCTGCCACTTGTCCTGCTGGCACGTGTCAGGACAAGGCAGTCTGCAATCAAGGCAGCAGATGGTTCTTTGGGTCTCCTAAACCAAGGCTTGGCATGGACACATCAGTTATGACGCTGCTGAGAGAGAACAAAGTGTTGGCATGCAGATAGCAAGAGAACCCTGGATAATGAAGGCCTTCTGTGCCCTGTCAATCCATTCAGACACAGCAGTAGACCCCAGGTTCCTGAACAATGTTCCTTCTGTGCTTGCTTGCTTTGTGTCTGAGGATACAGGATCACAGGATCACAAGATAAGAGGGGTTGGAAGGGACCTTCACAGATCATTGGGTCCAACCCCTCTGCCAGATCAGGGCCATAGAATCTAGTGCAGGTCACACAGGAACACATCCAGACAGGGCTGGAAATTCTCCAGAGGAGACTCCACAACCTCTCCGGGAAGCCTGTGCCAGTGCTCTGGGACCCCTACAGCAAAGAAATTCCCCCTCACATTGAGGTGGAACCTCCTGTGCTGTAGTTTAGAATCATAGAATATCAAGCAGGTTGGAAGAGACCTCCAAGCTCATCCAGCCCAACCTAGCACCCAGCCCTGGCCCATCAACCAGACCATGGCACTAAGTGCCCCAGCCAGGCTTGGCTTCAACACCTCCAGGGATGGCGACTCCACCACCTCCCTGGGCAGCCCATTCAGCTTGAGCTGTTCTGGGAAATGCTTCCAAGTCTTAGATCATGCCATGTTTTAATGCTCACCTTAAGCTAGAGCAAGGCAGTAAATGATGAGGCCACAGGTTAGAGAACAAGCAGTGTGCTGGCTGGATCGCTTGGTGCAGCCAAACGCAGGTACAGGGTGCTGGTATCGATCACTGCACTTACACTAACGGTGTCAGCCTTCTGCAGTGCAGCAGGCCAGCATGCCTTCAGTAAGCTGAAACTGCTCCTGCACTAGGCTTGCAGTTAAACTCTGAGGGGGAGGCTGAGTGTCAGAACCTCACTCAGAAACAAGGGGAAGGAAGGAAGGAAGGAAGGAAGGAAGGAAGGAAGGAAGGAAGGAAGAGAGGGGAGAAGGAAGGAAGAGAGTGGAGAAGGAAAGAAGGTTTTCAGTTACTTTCTTTTCAGACCTGCTTACAGAAATCACAGGATGGTAGGGGTTGGAGGGGCTCTCTGGTCATCACTACTCCAACCTCTTTGCCAGAGCAGGTTCTCCTAGAGCAGGTTGCACAGGAACACATCCAGGTGTGTTTGGAATGCCTGCAGAGAAGGAGATTCCATAGGCTTTCTGGCCAGCCTGCTCCAGTACTCCAGCACTCTGGCAGCCAGATCCCATCCCACTGCCCCAGCTAGGAGCAGGTATGTTTAGACTGGATGTTAGGAAACATTTTTTTCCCAGCAAGAGTGGTCAGGCATTGGAAGAGGCTGCCCAGGGAAGTGATGGAGTCACTAACCCTGGAAGTATTTAAAGGTTGTTTGGATGTGGTGCCTGGGGATATGGCTTAGGGTGAACCCTGTAGGGTAGGGTTATTGGTTGGACTTGATCCTGAGAGTCTTTTCCAACCCAAGTGTTTCTGTGATTCTGTAAGAAGTTTGCCACTTGAGCTCAGTCAGACACAGGAATTCTGGGATCTGTTCTACTTTTCCCTTTTCTTGTTTCAAGTGCTTGGTTTGGGATTTCCCCCTCCCTTTCAAACAACAGATTTTGCTTTGTAATTTCCCAAGCAGCAACTGAAACCGTGATTCTGTACAACTTTCCTCCTCTTACCTGGGCTCTGCCTGCATTTTGTTTATTGCCTGTTCAAATAAATAGGCTGTGGTAGGGCAGTAGCAGCCTCTTGCTGAGAGGGGTGAAGGTAGCATCACACTTTACAACACGAGAATCAGCACATCCCTTGCCTGTTTGGCACTCTGCAAGTCTAAAGTGTTCAGCATGACAATAAGAAATACTTAAACTGCAATAATTTGCTCTGATGTGTCCAAACATGACTGGACTCATCAGTTCTGCAGCTATCAGAGAGTGAAGCACGGTGCTGTGGTGAGGAGCTCTGTGCTGGCAATCAGGCACAAGGTGTTCTTCACCTTGCACTAGGGCATCATGCATCAGGGTGAAACCTGAAGAACCTTAATCAAGAAAGCTCTTGTGGGTAGGGAGGCATGGCTAAAAGAATTGGAAGACACAGGATCACAGGCTCACAGGATGTCAGGGGCTGGAAGGGACTCAAAGAGATCAAGTCCAAACCCCCTGCCAGAGCAGGACCATACAATCTAGCTCAGGGCACACAGCAACACATCCAGACAGGCCTGGAAAGGCTCCAGAGAAGGAGACTCTACAACCTGTGCCAGTGCTCTGGGACCCTTACAGTCAAGAAGTTTCCCCTTGTGTTGAGCTGGAACCTCCTGTGCTGCAGCTTCCATCCATTGCTCCTTGTCCAATCCCAGGGAGCAGTGAGCAGAGCCTGTCCCCCCATCCTGACCCCCAGACCTCAGAGAGTTATAGACATTGATTAAATCCCTTCTCAGTCTTCTCCAGACTAAGCAGCCCCAGGTCCCTCAGCCTCTCCTCATCAGGCAGTGCTCCAGTCCCCTCATCATCCTTGTAGCCCTCCACTGGACCTTTTCCAGCAGATCCTTGTCCCTCTTCAACTGGGGAGCCAAATTTACTTAGGGGAGGCAACTTCTTCATGTTTATAATTTGCCATGTAAAATCTTAGGAGTAATGTTCTCAGGGACACAAGTGACATGTTGCTCTTCTGTCATGTCCATCTGGGCAGAACAGCTTACAGGGACAGGAAAAGTGATAGGCTAGAATCATTTCCCCCCCAAATGCCCAGGAAACAGAAACTAGTTGCTAACATTAATCAATGAACTGTGAAGTGAATAGAATGCAGACAGGGAATTATTTTGGAGAGTTGTTTATGCAGACCCTCTGAGGGGTTGGAGGGAAAAGCCTTATGAGAGGCTGAGGGAGCTGGGGGTGTTGAGCCTGGAGAAGAGGACACTTAGAGGGGACCTTATCACTCTCTACAACTACCTAAAAGGAAGTTATAGTCAGGTGGGGGTCAGGCTCTGCTCCCAGGCAACTTGTGACAGGACAAATGCTGTGCCAGGGGAGGGTTGGGTTGGATATTAGGAAGCACTTCCTCACTGCAGGGGTGGTTAGGCACTGGAATGGAGTGCCCAGGGAGGTGATGGAGTCACTATCCCTGGAGGTCTTTAAGGAAAAGCTTGGATGTGGCACTTGGTGGCATGGTTTAGCTGATGTGGTGGTGCTGGGCCATAGGCTGGACTTAATGACCTCAGAGGTCTTTTCCAGCCTCAATGATTCTGTCAGCCTGCTCTACAGTACCCGATGGACAAAGGCTGTGTTGCAAGCAGATGCAGTGATGAAATTCTGCCTGTGCTGTCAGCAAACCTTCAGCTTAGTTTCTCCTGGATTCAGTCTTCATTTGCTGGGCAAGCCTAGACAGGTCAGCTCAGCAGAAAAAAGCTTGGGTTCAGCACGGTTAGGCAGCCAGAACAGCATGTTAGGATCTGTGCTTTGCTCTTCACGTTGGGAGCCAGCTCAGACCTACCTCTTGCACAATATGTTGCTGGGGTTTGTATGATCAAAGCATTTCATGTCTAGATGGGAACATCATCGATTAAAGATATGAGCGAGCCAGAGTATGACTTACCCACACTGAACCTTGAAACTACGTGGAAGCTTAGCTGTGGGTATGAATCCTCCCTATCCAAACCCCCTCTCTGTACCAAGTTGCTATGCTCAGCAGCAACAGCTCACACAAAGACTCTTCCTACAGCTCAGGAGAGGATTTCTCAACCCATTTCACTGGCAGGCAAATCTACTAAAGTAATACATTATTAGCTTTGCATCTCTTTGTTAGTCCAAACAGTTAAACTGTTGGCCTAAACTATTCCAACGGTGCTGAAGTGGAACAGCTCCAGGCTGGGTGGGGAATGGCTGAGAGCAGCCCTGAGGAGAAGGACCTGGGGTCTGGGTTGATGAAAAGCTCAACATGAGCCTGCAGTGTGAGTGCAGCCCAGACAGCAACCCTGTGCTGGGCTGCAGCAAGAGCAGTGTGGGCAGCAGGGCAAGGGAGGGGATTCTGCCCCTTGGCTCTGCTCTCCTCAGACCCCACCTGGAGTACTGCCTGCAGTTCTGGAGCCCCCAACACAAGAAGGACATGGAACTGTTGGAGTCAGTCCAGAGGAGGCCACCAAGATGCTCAGAGGGCTGCAGCAGCTCTGCTATGAGGACAGGCTGAGAGAGTTGGGGCTCTGCAGCCTGGAGAAGAGAAGGCTTCGAGGAGACCTTAGAGTGGCTTTCCAGTATCTGAAGGGAGCCTACAGGAAGGCTGGGGAGGGACTATTGACAAGGTCTGGTAATGTCAGGACGAGGGGGAATGGGTTTAAGCTGGAAGAGGGGAGATTTAGACTGGATGTTAGGAGGAAGTTCTTTACAGTGAGGGTGGTGAGACACTGGCACAGGTTGCCCAGGGAGGTTGTGGATGCTTCCTCCCTGGAGGTGTTTAAGGCCAGGCTGGATGAGGCCTTGAGCAGCCTGCTCTAGTGGGAGGTGTCCCTGCCTATGGCAGGGGGTTGGAGCTGGATGATCCTTGAGGTCCCTTCCAACCTAAACCATTCTATGATTCTATGATTCTATGATCTAAGTGAAAGGTGAGAAGCTCTCTTGGCAAATCGTGGGACTGAGCACAGAGGGCAGGCAGAGCAGAGGGCAGCGCTGGGCAGGCTCCCACAGCAGGGCAGATGAAGCCAAGAAGCCCATAGCCAAATAATTCACAGTCCTAGCCAGTAACTGACTGCACAGTAAATCATTATTTCCATATGTTTCCTACTTCCTAGTCTTTTCTTTGCCCCAGCTACAGCAGGTTTGATTTAAAGAGCAGGGTGAAGCTAAATGTCAGAAGAGTTTCTTTCCAGATGAGTGATACAATTATCAACAAGCAAGTAATCAGCCCTCAGATCATCTACAATTCAGAGCACACCTCTGACATTTCCACTAACAGCAGAAAAAGTGCAATTAAATCAAGGCACTTCCCTAACAGGGTTCTGGCATCAAAATTCTGGGCAGCTAAAGTTAGTTTTGTTCATCATTTATGTATTTTTTTTAATAAGACTTTCCTAATGTCCAGTCTAAACCTCCCCTGCTGCAGCTTGAGGCCATTCCTTCTTGCTCTATCACCAATTACCTGTGAGAAGAGACCAGCACCAACCTCTCCACAACCTCCTTTCAGGTAGCTGTAGAGAGCAGTGAGGTCTCCGCTTAGCCTCCTCTTCTTCAAACTCAGCAGCCCCAACTCCCTCAGCTGCTCCTCATAAGACTGTTGATGAATATTCAGGAGCTGCAATGTGTTAACTGCTGCAGCTACAACAACAGAACCAATAACTGAGACTGGTGGGCAGAAAGCTGTGAGGAAACGTTTGAAATGGGCTTGTGCTGGGGTTTGTATTACTGATCAATGCTCTGCTCATCACATCAGGGTAAAGCTGCCGTTGCTTGTGCTGTGCTCAGATACTGCAGATAAGTCATTGGGCAGAATAAATGAAGTGTCAAGACACATTAGGTCCCCTTTTGATTGGTTTTTGGCAGCTAATGTTTGCTTGTTAAAAGGAAAAGTTGAATATCATAGGATCATTAAGGTTGCAAAAGACCTCTAAGAGCATCAAGGTTAACCTAACACTGTCACAGCCACTAAACCATGCCCTGAAGTGGCTCAGCATTATGAGAAGCTGCCACAGAATCAGAGAATGGTAGGGGTTGGAAGGGACCTCTGGAGATCACAGGCTCACAGGATGTCAGGGGTTGGAAGGGACTCAAAGAGCTCATCCAGTCCAACCCCCCTGCCAGAGCAGGACCATACAATCTAGCTCAGGGCACACAGGAACACATCCAGACAGGCCTGGAAAGGCTCCAGAGAAGGAGACTCCACAACCTCTCTGGGCAGCCTGTGCCAGGGCTCTGGGACCCTTCCAGTCAAGAAGTTCCCCCTTGTGTTGAGCTGGAACCTCCTGTGCTGCAGCTTCCATCCATTGCTCCTTGTCCAATCCCAGGGAGCAGTGAGCAGAGCCTGACCCCCACCTTCTGCCCCCCAGCCCGCAGAGATTTATAGACATTGATTAAATCCCTTCTCAGTCTTCTCCAGACCAAACAGCCCCAGGTCCCTGAGGCAAGTGGCAGGATTAGAGATGTTCTATAGAGCACACAGGGTAAGAATTGAACTCAGGAGCTCCTGGCTCTGCTCAGGCTCCAGTCAAGCAAGAAAGATCTGGATATGCTGGAACATGTCCAGAGAAGGGCCACAAGGTTGATCAGAGGGCTGGAGCTCCTCTCCTGTGAGGACAGGCTGAGAGAGCTGGGGCTCTTCAGTTTGGAGAAGAGAATGCTCCAAGGAGCTTTATTGTGGCCTTCCAGTATCTGAAGGAGGCTACAAGAAAGCTGGGGAAGGACTTTTTAGGGTGTCAAGCAGTGATAGGACCGTGGGGAATGGATCCAAGCTAGAAGAGGAGAGGTTTAGACATTAACAAGAAGTTCTGCAGCATGAGGGTGGTGAGAGTCTGGAAGGGGTTGCCCAGGGAGGTGGTTGTGCTAGTTTGAGCCTAGCTAGCATGTTTTGGTGAGAAGAACTAGATGATAGGCTGTAAAATGAAAACAATGGTGTCTACTTTCCTCACAGTCTTGCTGAGATGTATACAAAAGAAGAAAGGCAAAACAGAGATTAGGGCATTTGCTTCTTCTCCTCGCTGGGGAACTTTGCCTGCTGGGGAGCTCGTGGCTGCTGGCTGGACTCCATCTTGCTTTCTAACCTCACCCTCCTTTGCTTGGCTGCTTCACCTTGCTTTTAACCCTCTTGGCCGAACCTCCATTCTTCCTTGGGACTGGGGTAAGGTTGAGAGGGGTAGGGGGAAGGTGAGGGGTGGTTGAGAGCCCCTCCTGGGGACTCAGGTTTCTGGGAGGGGAATTGTGTTTGTATTACCTTTTTTACCTTGTCTATTTCTGTCTATAACTGTATCTACTGTAACTATCTGCTTGTAAATTGTGCCAGCTGTAAATATAAGCTTCATTCAAATTTCCAGAGCCGACTGAGTCTAGCCTGGGTGATTTCTAAAAGTGTGGGGGGGCAGGGGACACCCAAATCATCACAGTGGTGGAAGCCTCATCCCTGGAGGTGTTCAAGGCCAGGCTGGACGATGAGGCTCTGAGCAGCCTGATGTAGTGTGAGATGTCCCTGCCCATGGCAGGGGGTTGGAACTGGCTGATTCTTGAGATCCTTTCCAGCCCTGACAATTCTGTGAGTGACTAATTTAGAGAGCAGAGATGGTGTGGCCATAGTGCTGGGGAGGATACAGCAGCCTAGAATGCAGCTTGCGACTTTGTGGCTTCCATGGCCCCTCTGAAAGGCATTAGGAACCACTGCCACAGGTGTGTAGCCCAGACTGAGAAGGATGCAGAGGTAGCCTACAGCTACTTCAGCCCTCTGATGCACGCTTGATCATCAGGTTCTCTTTTATGCCCATGAGGAACCCAATACAGATTCTGTCCTGTTTCTCTGAGGGGAAAAGGGCTCTAAATTAAGGCAGATTGGTTGTATTTCAATGATCAAGGCATTTGCCCTGGAAAGGGAAATGCAGGGTTCTTTAGATACTCTTCTGACTAATTCCTAAGCTCCAATGCTCTGTGACCTGTGCAGACTTCTTTCCAGCTGAAGCAAATCACTCTTGTGCCATGCCAGCAGAGCCCCAGACTGCTGACCTGGAGGGCACAGTGGGAGAGAGGTTCATTTTGTTGAGCAGCTGATTGACTGGCTATGGATTTTTTTGCCTTGGCTTTGTTTTTGCCAGCAGCATCTCCCTCCAATCTGTGATCTAATCTCTCTACCCCATGCCTAGCTGCCTCTGCAGCCCACTTAAAAAACCCAGCAGATGAAATATATGCATTTTATGTCTGTTGTTTGCAATTAATCACCTCTAATTATGCTGGGTAATTATCTATCTCGTTTAATTTAATATCAGGAGTGGATATATATTAAAGTTACTTCTGCCATCTGCATGATGGGGTTTGGGTTTTTTTCCCCTGCCAACTGCTGCTCAGAGAGATGCTTTTTAAGGCTGAGCAGAGAAAGATGGCCATCTGCTAATCTTGACCAGGCATATCTGCATAGGTGGGGGTTGGTCTCTTCTGCCAGGCAAGCAGCAACAGAACTTGGAGACAGAGTCTCAAGTTGTGCCAGTGGAGGTGTAGGCTGGATGTTAGGAGGAAGTTCTTCCCAGAGAGAGTGACTGGCATTGGAAGGGGCTGTGATTCACATTCTGTGATCCACAACCTCCCTGGGCAGCCTGTGCCAGTGTCTCACCACCCTCACTGTAATCACTCTTCTAATATTTAGTCTCAATCTCCCCTCTTCCAGCTTCAATCCATTCCCTCTCTTCCTGTCACTACAAGCCCTTGTAAAAAGCTCCTCTCCAGCTTTCTTGTAGTCTCTTTCAGGAACTTGAAGGCTTCTCTAAAGGTGTATGGAGTCTGTTTGTTGTAATCATAGAAGCAGTAAGGGTTGGAAGGGACCACAAGGATTATCCAGTTCCAATCCGCCTGCTGTGGTCAACTAGATCAGCCTGTGCAGAACCTCATCCAGCCTGTAAACACCTCTGGAGATGAGGCTTCCACCACCTCTCTGGGCAACCCCTTCCAGGCTCTCACCACCCTCATGCTGAAGAACTTCTTCCTAACATTCAATCTGAATCTACCCATTTCTAGCTTTGTTCCACACATTGTGATGGTTTGGTCTTATTGTACATATCCCTTTTACTAATAGAAGCTGAGATTCAAAGATAGTTTGGTTGTGGATAATCATGGACACTCATTTGAACTCTAATATTTTCATTTCTCTCTTTTTTGGGGGGCTATATAATTAAATCACAGCATCACAGAATAATGAGGGTTGAAAGGGGACCTCCAGAGATCATCCAGTCCAACCCCCCCCCTGCCAGAGCAGGATCACCCAAGGCAGGTCACACAGGAATGCATCCAGGTGGGTTTGAATGTCTGCAGAGAAGGAGACTCCACAACCTCTCTGGGCTGCCTGTTCCAAGGCTCTGCCACCCTCACAGTGGAAAAGCTTTCTTTTGTGTTCCCATGGCACCTCCTCTGCTCCAGCTTGCCCCCAGTGCTCCTTGTCCTGTCCTTGGCCGTCCCTGAGCAGAGCCTGGCTCTGCCCTCCTGCCACTGCCCTGCACATCTTTATCAGCAGCACTGAGGGCAGCCCTCAGGGTCCTCTGCTCCCAGCCCCAGCTCCCTCAGCCTGTGCCCACAGGAGATGTTCCACTGCCTGCAGCAGCTTCGGGGCTCTGTGCTGGACTCTTCCAAGCATTTCCCTGAGGTCCTTCTTGAACTGAGTGGCCCAGAACTGAAGACAATATTCCAGATAAATGCTGTAGTCCTGTGAACAAGCTGCTCTCCCTAAAGACATGCTGGGACTTCATAAATAAAGTGAGCAAAACACCAATAAATGACACAAAGAATTGTCCTTGAGGGTAAGGTTTGGACTAATAATGGCTTACAGTTTTATTCTTTTTTCCTTTCCAGTGTATTAAAGTTTCATCATTTTGCTTTCATTGGCTTTTGATTAATCTTTTGGTAGTACAACATAGATGGAGCTGATGCAATCTACAATAGCATGTGACAAGTAGCAAACAATCCATCTAATTTTAACCTTCTCTGCCTGCAGACGTGTTCCTTGTCCTAGCAGCATTAGAATTGCTAATCTGCCTGTAGCTGAGGCCAAAATGAAGCACTGCAAAGCCATATAAATATGTGAGAAAGCCTGTTTGGCTTGGAAAGCTGAACTGAAACAGCTGGAATTTGGAGCAAGAATCATAGAATCATGGAATGGCTCAGGTTGGAAGGGACCTTAGTGCCATGGTCTAGTTGGTTGGCCAGGGCTGGGTGCTAGGTTGGACTGGATGAGCTTGGAGCTCTCTTCCAACCTGATTGATTCTATGATTCTGTGATTCCATGATGTGACTCTATGACCTCAGCCTCATCCAACCTGGCCTTGAACCTGTTCCAGACTCTCATGACCCTCATACTGAAGAACTTCTTCCTCACATCCAATCTAACCCTGCTCTGCCTCAGATTAAAACCATTCCCTCTTCTCCACAGCCTCTCTGGGCAGCCTGCTCCAGGACTCTGTCACCCTCACTGTAAAGAAGTTTCTCCTCATGTTGAGGTGAAACCTTCTCTGTACCAGTTTGTAGCTGTTGCTCCTTCTCTTATTGCTGCTGACCAGAGAGAAGAGCTTGGTCCCAGCCACCTGACACCCACCCCTCAGATATTGGTAGGCATCCTCTCAGCCTTCTCTTCTCCAGACTAAACAGCCCCAGGGCTCTCACTCTCTCTCCAGAGGGGAGATGCTCAAGTCCCCCCTTCTATCCTCGTGGCTGTCTGCTGGACTCTCTCCAGCAGGTCTCTGTCTCTCTTGAACTGAGGAGTCCAAAACTGAACACAGTATTCCAGGTGTGGTCTAACTAGGGCAGAGTAGAGGGAGAGAAGAACCTCATGCATGAAGAGAGATGGAGGACATCCTGTTTCATGAGTTCTAAGTATGGAGGAGCAAGGAGCAGGGGAGGGTCATACAGAGGTCTGCAGAACAGAGATGTGGGCAGCCATGGATTCAAGTCAATCACAGAAGCCAAGTGGAGCTTCAGAGCTGAGTTTTGGTTTAAGGCATCTAAAGGTTCTTTGAGTTTCAAATCCAGAAGCCCTGATCCTCTACTGCTTTGTGTTTCAGGGAGTCATTTCAAGCTTGCTAACTGACTTAATGATTTCTAGCAGTGCCTTGAAGCCAAACCAGCTGGTTCTTATAAATCAAAGTTGATAGAAAATGGAAAGAACACTGCTAGGTCCAGCAGCTGCTTTCCTTGTTTGCATGCTTTCAACCTCAGATACATCATGACACATGTCCCCTGTTGGAGCTGCTTGTTTTAATGTCATAAAAACAACAAACCAAACCCCAAACCACTTCTGTACCACCACCAGAGCAGCCTGGAGCTGTTAAGAGAGTAGGATTGTTTTTTCTTTCATTCCTGAGCCTAATGATGTTCCCATCAGCAGGTTTGGTGTCATTGTATTAACATCTCAGAATCATCTCTGTCGACAGGGAAAAAGAAAGAGAGCAGCTGGCATCTCAGAGGCACTGCTGGTCTGGAAGTTAATCAAGTTTAGTAGTAGTTGGAAGCAATACTTCATAGATTCATAGGATGGTTTGGGTTGGGAGGAACCTTAAAGCTCACCTAGTTCAGACCCTCCCTGCCATAGGCAGGGACACCTCCCACTAGAACAGGTCACTCAGGGACTCATCCAACCTGGCCTTGAACACCTCCAGGGAGGTTGTGGATCAGAGAATCACAGAATGTCCTCATCCTTCACCACCATCAGTGGTCCTCATCCTGTCACTCCAGGCCTCTGCAAACAGTCCCTCTGTAGCCTTTTTGTAGTCCCCTTCAGGTATTTGCAGGTTGCTCTTAGGTCTCTCTGCAGCCTCCTATTTTCCAGGCTGAACACCTTCAGCTCCCTCAGCCTGTCCTCATAGCAGAGCTGCTTCATCCCCCTGATCATTTTCGTGGGTCCTCTCCATCAGGTCCTTGTCTTTCCCGTCTTGAGGGCTCCTGCAAGCTGCTGCAAGCTCTGGGTTTGCAATTCCTGGTGGTGCTAAAGCAGGTGGTGTTATTTACTTGCATCTGGACAATTCAGCAGGTATCTGCTTGAGCTGGCCTCACGAGGGAAAACCACTCAGCTAAACCCTGTCACCTGCTCAGAGTAAATGCAAAGACAAAGCAAAAAGGAGACTTCTGTCTCTCATCTGTTCACTGTCAGAGGTCTGGTGTGGTATTATTTATAGCAACCATCTGTAAAAATGCTGCAGGTGGAAGTTTCGAGATGAGTTGTGCCTTTTCAAGAAAGGTTTGTCAGCTCAGGAGATGCTTTCTGGTTACCACAGGTGATGTCTCCTGTTCCTTGAAAGAAATGTCTTCAGTGGTTTTTATGAGAGGGCAGGTACCACCTGGCACAGGCAGGACACCCTTCACTAGATCAGCCTGCTCATCCAGCCTGACCTTCAACACCTCCAGGGAGAGGGGAACCACAACCTCCCTGGGCAGCCTGTTCCAGTGTCTGTTTTCTTCTCAGTGTTTATCCTAACAGATATGGTATGGAAAAGAAGTTAATACATTTCAGAGTGATTCAGCTATAACCATAAGCACAAATCCATAGCTAAGACTCCAGAAGTAAGAGTGCAGTGGCAGAATCTTGTCCTTATTGGTGAGTCTCAGATGCCCACAGCAGCTCACAAACACATTCATTTCCTTTATTCTTTGGAACATTTTCATCCCAACAAGTCTGCCTTTACATCTGATGCTAATCCAGTTCCATCTCTGCATTTTGCATGTCGTTCATTGATACCAAAGCATATCCAGGGCTGAAAGAATGGATCTGCTAATACTCATTTATTAAACAGTTCACATTAAAGCCTCTACACCTGCAATGGGAATCTGAGACATCTTGAGGCTGACGGGGAATGGAACCCAAATGGGACATCTTTAGGCTGACTGGCAATGGAATCCAAATGAGGCACCTTGAGGCTGACTGGCAGGGGAGCCTAGCTGGGGCATCTTGAGACTGACTGGCAATGAAACCCAAGTGGGGCGTCCTGAAGCTGACTGGCAAAGGAACTCAACTGAGGCATCTTTAGGCTTCCTGGCAAAGGAACCCAACTGAGCCATCTCAAGGCTGACTGGCAATGGAACCCATCTGAGGTATCTTGAGGCTGACTGGCAATGGAACCCAACTGAGGCATCTTTAGGCTGACTGGCAATGGAACCCAAATGGAGCATCATGAAGCTGACTGGAAATGGAACCCATCTGAGGCATCTTTATGCTCACTGGCAAAAGAACCTGAATGAGGCACCTTGAGGCTGACTGGCAAGGGACTCTGAATGAGGGATCTTTGAGTATTCCTTGGTGCAAGCAGAGGGGATTCTTTCACCCATACACCTTTTGGCTCTCACATTGGGTGGACTTGCATCTGCAAGGTTACCTGGTGAAAATACCTGGGGTTTGTAACATTTTGCAGCCCACACATCTTCAGTACCTTTTAAAGACATTACCTGTGACATGTGAATTAATCAGTGTCACTCCTGGGAGCAGAGTGGCTAGGCTAAGGAATCATAGAATCATGAAATCACAGAATCAGTTAGGGTTGGAAGGGACCACAAGGAGCAGCCAGTTCCAACCCCCTTGCCATGCCCAGGGACACCCTACCCTAGAGCAGGCTGCACACAGCCTCAGCCAGCCTGGCCTTAAACACCTCCAGCCCTGGGGCCTCAACCACCTCCCTGGGCAACCCATTCCAGCCTCTCACCACTCTCATGCTCAACAACTTCCTCCTCACCTCCAGGCTGACTCTCCCCACCTCCAGCTTTGCTCCATCCCCCCCGCCCCAGTCCTGTTACTCCCTGAGACCCTAAAAAGTCCCTCCCCAACTTTTTTGTTGATACTGAAAGGCCACAAGAAGGTCACCTGGGAGCCTCCCCTTCTCCAGACTGAACAGCCCCAACTCTTTCAGTCTGTCCTCATAAAAAGAGCTTCCTTTACTCCTCCAGGAGCATGGGATTAGGAGGCAATGTGATGCAGCAGGACCATGGTTCTGAAGCTGTATGCTGTGGGCTCTCAGATGGCAGTGATGACTCGTCTGTCACGCTCTCATCTCAAAGGTGGAGCACATCCAGCCAGGGGCACTGACTCACCACACATCACATATGAACAGTTAAATCCTCCCAGCTGCTGTCTTCACCTAAATATTTACCTGAGTAGCTTCCACGGTAACACATCCTCCTGCTGCTCAGGCTGAGAAGATAATAGAAGGCAGAAGAGATGGTTAAAGACTTTCATGGGGTAAACAACCTTGGTGTCATAATGACAGACAATCAGAGAGCTGCAAGAAAATTGTGTGCCATCTGGTGATGGAAAGGATTTGATTTCTGAGGGCTTTGCCAACACTTTGAAGTAAATCTTCGCAATTTAAGTAAATCTTTGCAATTTCCTTTTTCCCCCCCCCCCTATAGCTTTCTTCAGGTTTCTGTTTTGTTTTACATTTGGCTATTAAAGCAGGGCCAGGAGGATGCTCAGAGGGCTGCAGCAGTTCTGCTATGAGGACAGACTGAAAGAGTTTGGGCTGTGCAGGCTGGAGAAGAGGAGGCTCCCAGGTGACCTTCTTGTGGCCTTCCAGCATCTGAAGGAGGCTACAAAAGAGCTGGGGAGGGACTTTTTAGGCTGTCAGGGAGTGCCAGGACTGGGAGGAATGGAGCAAAGCTGGAGGTGGGGGGAGTCAGGCTGGACATGAGGAGGAGGAAGTTGTTGAGCATGAGAGTGGTGAGAGGCTGGAATGGGTTGCCCAGGGAGGTGGTTGAGGCCCCATGGCTGGAGGTGTTTAAGGCTAGGCTGGATAAGGCTGTGGGCAGCCTGCTCCAGTGTGGATGGAGGGTTGGAACTGGCTGATCCTTGTGGTCCCTCCCAACCTTGACTGATTCTATGATTCTAAATGTGAGGAGGTAATCTCTGTGAGTTGCAATGGTTGTAATGAAGCAGATAAAAATGTGCATGGTTGTGTCAGTCTGTGAGGCAATTGTTGTTGGTTGGCTACACTAAGATGTATTAGAGCTTCCTGGAGATGTTAAGATGCAGTTTAGAACATGGGAACAGAAGAAGTTATCACTATAACATTAAAGAGATGACTAATAACCATTCAGCAATTTGAATGCTGCTAGTCAATAAAGTAGTTAAGATGACTCCTGCACAGGACTGGTACTTGCTGGATGAGTTACCTTACTCTCTGACTCACAGTAACTACACAGGCTCATGGCATTTTACTTTATACTTACCCTTCTACAGAGGGGAAGCAGGAAAGAATGCTGAGAAGCATCTCTCTTAAGAGGAGAGGCTGACAGACCTAGGGCTGGCCAGCCTGGAGAAGAGCAGACAGGGAGGATCTTCTCAGAATCACGGAATTAACCAAGTTGGAAAAGACCTCTAGGGTCATCAAATCCAACCTAACACCTTCTAACTGACTAACCCATGGCACTAAGTGCCTCATCCAGCCTCCTCCTAAACACCTCCAGGTATGGTGACTCCACCACCTCCTGGGCAGCCCATTTCAATGCCAATCACTCTTTCCATGTAGAACTTCTTCCTAATACCCAGCCTAAACCTGCCCTGGCACAGCTTGAGGCTGTGTCCTCTTGTTGTGTCACTGGGAAGAGACCAACCCCAGCTGGCTACAACCTCCCTTCCGGTATTGGTAAAGAGCAATGAGGTCTAAATGCTGATCAATAGGGTTGAGAGGATGGGATTGAGCTCTTTTCAGTGATGCCCAGAGATAGGCATCAGTGGGCATCACTGATTGATGAGGGTTGAGAGGATGGGGCTGAGTGCTTCTCAGTGATGCCCAGAGACAGGACAGCGAGCACAAACTGCAACACAGGAGGTTCCACCTAAACACGAGGAAAAACTTTGTTGCTGTAAGGCTGCCAAAGCCCTGGAGCAGGCTGCCCAGGGAGGTTGTGGAGCCTCCTTCTCTCATGAAGAATCTGAGAGATTTTGTTCTGAGAAAGAAGGATGAGAAATCTAGGGACAGGGCAAATTCTAGAGAGACCTTTTATATGTTTCTGAAGTTCTTTTTCACTGAGGAATGTAGATGGCAAAGGAGATGTATGCTTGGCTCATGCAAATCAAAGCTGTTCGAAATAGCTCTTGATAATGGACATGATCCAGAGGAGAGCCACAAAAATGATCAGGGGTTTGGAGCACCTTTGCCATGAGGACAGGCTGAGGGAGCTGGAGTGTGCAACCTGGAGAAGATAAGGCTCTAGGGAGACCTAAGAGCAGCCTGCCAGTACCTGAAGGGAACTACAAGAAGGCTGCAGAGGGACTGTTTGTAAAGGCCTGCAGGGGCAGGACAAGGGCAATGGTTTGATGTTAGGCAAGAGCAGATTTAGACTGGATGTGAGGAACAACTTCTGCACCATAATGGCAGTGGAACACTGCAGCAGGTTGCCCAGGGAGGTGGTTGAGGCCCCGTCCCTGGAAATGTTCAAGGTGAAGCTCGACAGGGCTGTGGGCAACCTGATCTAGTTGAGGATGTCCCTGGTGAGTGCAGGGACTGAGGGAGTTGGACTGCTTGAGCAGAGCTTGGGAGGTCCCTTCCAACCCAGACCATTCTATGATTCCACGATTCTCTGGCAATACCTGGGCAGTTTATAGCCAACATGTTTGGAGCACACAACAAATCTGGAAGCTTCTCCCTGAAACCCCCAAATATACTCAAGCAGGCAATCCAGCAGGCCTGAGTGGGTGCTGTGGGGGCAGGGAGCTAACGTGGCCGAGTCAGGAAGAGAGGTAAAACCAGAATCATTTTATGTCCCTGTACACAGAAATTAGTTGAGTTTAATTAGCAGAGTCAGTTTCATAGAATCAGTCAGGGCTGGAAGGGACCACAAGGAGCAGCCAGTTCCAACCCCCCTGCCATGCCCAGGGACACCCTACCCTAGAGCAGGCTGCCCACAGCCCCATCCAGCCTGGCCTTAAACACCTTACAAAGGCTACCAGAGCTAAATTCGGCTATTTCAGAAGCCAGGAGCTGCAGAAGGCCAAGCTCTAAACACAGCTTTCCGCACTGCTAACCAGGCTGAGCAGAAAGATTGCTCACAGGTGAGCCAGGCTGCCTGAAAGGGCGCTGCGGATGCTGTCAGCTCTCTCAAAGGACACCCGAGGCTCCTCAGGCCCATTAAGCCTGCACAAAGGGTGCTGACGGTGGGGAGCCGTCCCGAGCAGCGACGGGACGGGACGAGACGGGACGGTCCCCTCCCGGCCCTCAGCAGCTTGTCCTTGGCAGTGCCAGGAGACTCTCTGCAGGAACTATCCAGGCGGGGGAGAGCTCTAAGGCGGGCACCCCAAGGCGGGAAGCACGCCCATAGTTCTCCCTTGCCTGGATAGTCGAGTTACCATTGCCTAGGCGCGAAGAGCACAGCCAAGCACAGCCCGGCCCCAGCGCGGGCACCTGCCCGGGGCACCGCTCCTGCCGGGAGGGCCTTTGCTGCCCCCGCGGGCACCTGCAGGGAGGAGCCTTTGCTGCCCCCTTGTTATGGAGGCAGGAATTAATGTGGCCGAGTCAGGAATTTATAAAAATAGAGTTATTTTATTTCCCAAAAACCCGCCCCCAAAACTATATACAGAGGATAATTTATATTTAATTAGCAGGTTCTTTTGGTTGTTTGAGAATATCTACACAATAGGATACCACAGGTAAACTTGACTAATTTTAAGTCAGTACTTGGAAAAGGATTTTGTGCTAATAAATATATATAGCGTTCCCCACTATCAAAATAGGCTGAGCCGTAGGCTACTCACGACAGCTGGCTTGAAAAGAAGGAAGATTCAAAGGTCTGTCCCGTGGTCTTTTCAGCAACCTTCAGG
>WAAF01006450.1:52055-66082 GCA_013400475.1 Tricholaema leucomelas | reverse complement strand
CCGGGAGGAGCCTTTGCTGCCCCCACGGGCACCTGCCCGGGGCCCGGCTCATGCCGGGAGGAGCCTTTGCTGCCCCCACGGGCACCTGTCCGGGGCACCGCTCGTACCGGGAGGAGCCTTTGCTGCCCCCACGGGCACCTGCCCGGGGCCCGGCTCGTGCCGGGAGGAGCCTTTGCTGCCCCCACGGGCACCTGCCCGGGGCCCGGCTCATGCCGGGAGGAGCCTTTGCTGCTCCCCTTGACGCCTGCAGGGCCGGGAGCGGGAAGGTGCTTTTCGCGCCTTTCCTCTCCCATCCAAACCACCGAGGGAGAGGACTTCTGGAGTACCCAGGACTCCAGCACACCGGGAGCCAGCTTGGCTGAGAGAACCTCCCTGGCCTAAACGCTGTGATGAAGTGCACGGAAGGTGGAAGCGGGGCCAGGTTACCCACGAGTGGAGAGGCATTGCCCAGGCACGCCCGGAAAAGCCAAAGCTCAGCTGGATTTGAAGCTGGTGAGAAAAGTAAAAGGTAAAAGAAGTCTTCTATGGGTAACTCATTAGCAAAGTGAAGATCAGCAAAACTGTGGCCAGCTGCTGGATGGGGTAATTTAGAAAGAGCAAGGAGAGCACAGAGAGAGAGCTTCTTTGCCTCAGTCTTCACTGAGTAAAGTCTTTCCTCAGGCATCTCCAGGTCTCTGTGCTTACCGAGTGTGAGGGAGAGAAGTACTGTCCCTACTAAAAGTAACTTCCTCCTCTTCTTCATCATCTTGCTGTTTTTCTTCTTCTGTGTCTTGCACAGCAGCAGTAGGTTTATCACTGTGTTGTGTCTGAAGATGCCCTTTTTCTTTTCTACTTCACTGGTGTGCTGTGTTGTCCTTCTACAGCTGCATCCTCCTCCTCCTCTTCTGCCTTTTCCCCTTCTTTTTCTTCCTTTTCCCCTTCTTTTTCTTCCTTTTCCCCTTCTTTTTCTTCCTTTCCCCCTTCCCTTTCTGCCTTTCCCCCTTCCCTTTCTGCCTTTCCCCCTTCCCTTTCTGCCTTTCCCCCTTCCCTTTCTGCCTTTCCCCCTTCCCTTTCTGCCATTTTCCATTATCTTCTTCTGCCTTTTCCACTTCTGCATTTTCTCCTTCTTTTCCCCTTTCTTCATCTGCGTTTTCCCCTTCTTCCCTTTCTTCTGATGACTGAATCTGGGGGGAGAGTTCTCACACCCCATCAGGCTGTGCAGCCATCTCTGTGCAGCAGAGAGACAAAAGTCAACACAATGCACAGAAGGCAAATGGCAGCCTGGGGCTGCATCCAAAGCAGGGTGGCAGCAGATTGAGTGAGGGGATTCTGCCACTTTGCTCTGGTGAGACCTCACCTGGACTGCTGCTTCCAGCTCTGGAGTCCTTGACACAAGAGAGACATGGATCTGCTGGAGTGGGTCCAGAGGAGAGCCACAAAAATGGTCAGGGGGTTGGAGCACCTCTGCCAGGAGAACAGGCTGAGGGAGCTGGGGGTGTTCAGCCTGGAGAAGAGAAGCTCCAAAGGAGACCTAACAGCAGCCTGCCAGTAGCTGAAGTGGGCTACAGAAAGGCTGCAGAGGGACTGTTTGCAGAGGCCTGCAGTGATAGGATGTGGAGCAATGGCTTCAAACTAGAGAAGTGCAGGTATAGATTGGATGTTAGGAACAAGTTCTGCACTGTGAGGGTGATGGAACACTGGAACAGGTCGTACTAGGAGGTGGTTGAGGCTCCATCCCTGGAGGTATTCAAGGTGAGGCTGGACAGGGCTCTGGGCAGTCTGATCTAGCTGAGGATGTCCCTGCTGACAGCAGGGGAGGTTGGACTGGATGAGCTTTGAAAGTGCCTTCCAACCCAGAGCATTCTATGATTCTATGAACTGTAAAGAGGCCAAGGAAGAGTGAGACTTCTCTCCCCTGCAGCATTGCACCTCCACTGCACAGGCAGGAGTTTCCTGGAGATGCTTGGATTCATCAGGCAGTGCTGACAGAACACTCCCAGCACTTTGAACTCTCCCGAGGGCTACCACCTCTCCACGGTGCACTCGGTTTGATCTTTCACTGTGTCAGGGCAAGCCTCCTGCAGACTTGTGGCTGTGTTCCCAGCAAGTAGCTCAGGTGTGTGCTTTGTTTGTTTGCTGTGCTGGAGTGGAAGACTCTTCAGCCAAGAGAGTGGATTCAAGGAAGAGCTGCTCTAGTCTGGAACACTTTAGTGGATGAACTTCTGCAGCTTCACTGTGGCTCACAGCCCTCCTCTGCTTCATCTATAAGTTGGCTTTTCATAGTTTGACCAAGTCACCATGTGAAGGAGAGCAAGAAAACATGAACAGGCAGGGCTTTTTTCACCAAGAAGATCACAGCCAGCAGGGACAGGCTGTAGCCAGGTGGGGTTGGGCTCTGCTGCCAGGCACCCAGCAACAGAACAAGGGGACACAGTCTCAAGCTGTGCCAGGGCAGGTCTAGGCTGGATGTCAGGAGGAAGTTGTTGTCAGAGAGAGTGATTGGCATTGGAATGGGCTGCCCAGGGAGGTGCTGGTGTCACCGTCCCTGGAGGTGTTCAAGCAAAGCCTGGATGGGGCACTTAGGGGTTGATTGGGTATGGCTGGGTGCTAGGTTGGACTGGATGATCTTGGAGGTCTCTTCCAACCTGTTTGATTCTGTGATTCTATGACAGGGCCCCTCCAGAGACAGAGCAAGGCCAACCTTTATATGTAGCTGCTCTGTCTGACCTTGCTTCTGCTCCTCCTCTCCACCACGGAATGTGCTCCTCCTTTAGCTGGCAGCAGGTACCAGAGAGGTTGCAGGGCCACAGTTTGCTCCCAGTGAGGCTAATATTTCAGGCTGCAGGCAGTCTGTTCCACAGTTAAGGTTTTCTTCATACCCAGAGAGAATGAGAAGCATTTCCTCTAAAATCAACACTGATACTTTGATCCCATCATGTGGCCCTGGGCCCTGCCCAAGGTCTGGAAGCGGCACCTCCCTTCTCCCCACCCCAGGTGACTGAAGCTCTAGCATGCCTTGGCAGTGCCTTTGCCAGTTTATCTCCTCATCTGCGTGACTCAGCTGTAATTGCTCTGGATTTGGCCATGGGAGCTTTGGCAGAGGAATCAGGCATGAGAGGATTTGCCTGTCTCTTACATGCAGGCTGGACGAGCCACTGCTTCCTGTTGTTCTCAGTTCAGGAGCTCATCTCGCCCACACAAACCTGCCCTGACTATCTACACAACTATTCCTGCTCAGGTTTGTTGCTTCCTGCATGCCCACCTGGGCACACCTAGTCAGGCATGGGAACCTGGTGGAAACAGGGGAGGTGTGGAGACCGTGATGTGCAGGTTTGAGAGGATCTTTATGATGCCTCTATGCTTCTATGACTTTTTAGGCTGTCAGGTAGTGATAGGACTGGGGGGAATGGCTGGGCAGTGAGTGGCTGGAGAGCAGCCCTGAGGAGAGGGACTTGGGGGTGTTGGTGGAGGAGAAGCTCAACAGGAGCCAGCAGTGTGCACTTGCAGCCCAGAAAGCCAAGCAGAGCCTGGGCTGCAGCAGGAGAAGTGTGGCCAGCAGGGCCAGGGAGGTGATTCTGCCCCTCTACTCTGCTCTGCTCTGCTGAGACCCCACCTGGAGTACTGCATCCAGTTCTGGAGCCCCTGGGACAAGAGGGATGTGGAGATGCTGGAATGTGTCCAGAGCAGGGCCAGGAGGATGCTCAGAGGGCTGCAGCAGCTCTGCTGTGAGGACAGACTGAAAGAGTTGGGGCTGTGCAGGCTGCAGAAGAGGAGGCTCCCAGGTGACCTTCTTGTGGCCTTCCAGGATCTGAAGGGGGCTACAAAAAAGCTGGGGAGGGACTTTTGAGGCTGTCAGGGAGTGCCAGGAGTGGGGGGAATGGAGCAAAGCTGGAGGTGGGGAGAGTCAGGCTGGAGGTGAGGAGGAAGTTGTTGAGCATGAGAGTGGTGAGAGGCTGGAATGGGTTGCCCAGGGAGGTGGTTGAGGCCCCATGGCTGGAGGTGTTTAAGGCCAGGCTGGCTGAGGCTGTGGGCAGCCTGCTCTAGGGTAGGGTGTCCCTGGGCATGGCAGGGGGGTTGGAACTGGCTGCTCCTTGTGGTCCCTTCCAACCCTGATTGATTCTAGGAATGGAACCAAGCTAGAAATGAGTAGATTCAGACTCGATGTTAGGAGGAAGTTCTTCAGCATGAGGGTGCTGAGAGGCTGGAATGGGTTTCCCAAAGAGGTGGTGGAAGCCTCATCTGTGGAGGTGTTTAAGGCCAAGCTGGATGAGGCTTTGGACAGCCTGATCTAGTGTGAGGTGTCCCTGCCTGTGGCAAGGGGGTTGGAAGTAGATGATCATTGTAGATGATCTTTGAAGTTCCCTTCCAACCCAGTGCATTCTGTGAGCTTGTGTCAGGTGTAATGCTTTCCTTAAGCAACAAGGTGGACATCAGCATTATCTATTTAGCTCTTGCTGTGGTATTGCCATGCAGTCAAGCTTTATTTTCTGAGCACTGTTGCACAACTCTTCTTTTCTCTTGGATTACATAAGCAACATTTAAGGACATGTTCCATATGAAAAGCTGAATCAATAACACAGCAGAACACTCTTTCCATGTGCTATAAAAGCCACCTTTGTGTCACCAAGAGAAAAGACCTTCCTGGCCTGAGCTGTTCCCTTCAGAACCAGCTCCATGTGGATATTCCTGTTAAGTTACACAGAATCACACACAAAATGCATCTTCTCCAACCCCCTGCAGTTAGCAAGGACGTCACAGCTGGATCAGGTCGCTCAGGGCCACGTCAAGCCTGACTTTGAATGACTCCAGCAATGGAACCTTCACCACCTCCCTGGGCAACTTGTTCCAGTGTCTCACCATCCTCATAGTGAAGAGCTTCTTCCTAGTGTCCGACCTAAATCTCTCCTTCTCCTAGTGTTACAAGCCCTTACAAACAGTCCCTCCCCAGCTTCCTTGTAGGACCTTTCAGGTAGTGGAAGACCACTGTAAAGTCTCCCTGGGGCCTTCTTTTCTCCAGGCTGAACAGCCCAAACCCTAGCAGCCTCTCCCCGTAGGGGAAGTGTTCCAGGCCTCTGGTCATCTTTGTGACCCTTTTCTGGACCCTTTCCAACAGGTCCATGTCCTTCCTGTGTTGAGGGCCCCAGAGCTGGGTGCACTACCCCAGGTGAGATCTCAGCAGAGCAGAGGCACAGAATCTCTTCTCCCAACCTGCCAGGCAAGCTGCTTTTTGTAGCCCAGGATGCCAGTGGCCTGGACTGCAAGCACACATTGTTGGCCCACATTCAACTTTTTGCCAGCCACTACCTCCAAGTCCTTTTCCAGAGGACTGCTTTCTATCACATCCTTCCTCAGCCTGTATTGATAGTGAGAATCTCTCTGACCCAGGTGCAGGACCTTGCAATTGGTTGTTATTTGGCTTCATGAGGGTCACCTGGGGCTATTTCTCCAGCTGGTCCTGGTGATGTAGAAAGCCTTGGCTCAGCAGCATGCACCTTCAGTCATCCCTTGCCACATGCACTATGAAATCCTTGCAAGGTAGCTCAGTGTCCCTACTCATGCATCCACCAGCTATGTAAAACTGCTCTGCAGCACTCAAGGACAGGCAGTGGAGAACTCTTCCAAGCGGAGGCAGCAGTGGCCATGCTCATAGGGCAGGAAGAAAGATCCATGGTCTCTTTCCAAGCTGGGTAAGCTGAATCCTACCTCTGCTTTTCTGTGCTCCTGTTTTACTGATGGCATCATCTCAAAGTCCAGCTGAAGGGAGGATGAAGTGAGGGCAGCCTTTGTCAAGGCTTCAGTCAGCCCCTAGGGTTGATTTGCTGTAGCCGTTTTGGGCCCTGCCCAACAGTTCTGAGGGGGTTGGTTCATACTTCCTCACTGAATGATAAATGCTTAAAGCTTGGGAGATGTTTATGAAGTGCTTCCAGATTGTGTAGGGTGCAAAGTGCAGCCTGTGTAAGGTGAGGAAGACCTCAGCACATTTTGGACTGTTACAGCAGAGTTTTAGCAAGTGACTAAACCTCTTACATAGAGCCACAGAATCAGTCAGGGTTGGAAGGGACCACAAGGAGCAGCCAGTCCCAACCCCCCTGCCATGCCCAGGGACACCCTACCCTAGAGCAGGCTGCACACAGCCTCAGCCAGCCTGGCCTTAAACACCTCTAGCCATGGGGCCTCAACCACCTCCCTGGGCAACCCATTCCAGCCTCTCACCACTCTCATGCTCAACAACTTCCTCCTCACCTCCAGCCTGACTCTCCCCACCTCCACCCTTGCTCCATTCCCCCCACTCCTGGCACTCCCTGACAGCCTAAAAAGTCCCTCCCCAGCTTTTTTGTAGCCTCCTTCAGATGCTGGAAGGCCACAAGAAGGTCACCTGGGAGCCTCCTCTTCTCCAGCCTGCACAGCCCCAACTCTTTCAGTCTGTGCTCACAGTAGAGCTGCTCCAACTCTCTGATCATCCTCCTGGTCCTTCTCTGGACATGCTCCAGCATTTCCACATCCCTCTTGTCCCAGGGGCTCCAGAATTGGATGCAATACTCCAGGTGAGGTCTCAGCAGAGCAGAGTAGAGCAGAGCAGAGCAGAGAGGGAGAATCACCTCCCTGGCCCTGCTGGCCACACTTCTCCTGCTGCAGCCCAGGCTCTACTTGGCCTTCTGGGCTGCAAGTGCACACTGCTGGCTCCTGTTGAGCTTCTCCTCCAGCAGCACCCCCAAGTCCCTCTCCTCAGAGCTGCTCTCCAGCCACTCACTGCCCAGCCTGCATTGGTGCTTGGTATTGCCTCAATCCAGCTGCAGGACTTTGCACTTGGTCTTGTTGAACCTCCTGAGGTTGGCTTGTGCCCACCTCTGCAGCCTGTCCAGGTCCCTCTGGAAGGATCCCTGCCCTCAAGTCTGTCTGCTGCACCACACAGCTTGGTGTGGTCAGCAGACTTGCTGAGGCTGCACTCAGTGCCACTGTCCATATGTGTGTTTCAGTTTCTGAGTCCCCACAAAGATGCTTAAGAGGAAGGAAGGTGGGAGAACCCTCATAGCTGGTATCCTACCCTGAGCTGTCTACTTCATGTCTTTTCTTAGTTGTTTCCTTTGGAATTTAACCTTCTCAGTAGCAGACTTGATGGAAGTCTTTCCCTAAGTCTAATTATTTTTGTCACTTCCCTCTCAACTCATACTTTTGCTTGATCAAAATCATAGAATCGTAGACTCATAGAATCAACCAGGTTGGAAGAGACCTCCAAGCTTATCCAGTCTAACCTAGAGTCAGAAAAGCAAGAGAACTGAAGCTAATGGCATTCTTCCACTACATGTATTAAGTCTGAACAGGAACTGGCCTCAGAGGTCTGATTGCTTAATAAGGTTGTTTTGTAACACTTCTTCTTTAGCTACCAAAACTTAGTTTCTAACCACAAACCCAGAGTCTGACAAAGCAGGCTATGGCATTTCAGAAGTTCATAAATGCAGACTTCCAAGCAGAATGCCCGAGCTTGCAAAACAGATCATTGTTCTGTTCCATGAGACTAAAGGTACTTAGCACCTGGGCTGTCCAACCATGTATTCAGAGTGATACTCTGAGAAGCTGGAGTAGAAAATAAAGCTGCAGAGAGGTAGTGTGGCTCCTGCCAGCAAGACAACCTGAACGTGGCATGGGCTTTGCCATCTGCACCATGCATGCACTCTGAGTTCCCTCCAAACACCCACCTGCAGCTCTGCTCTGTGTCCTGTACCCTCACCCCATGGTCACTGTGCTTTCCACAGCCCCATCTTCGATGCAAATCTGTATGCATTGAGCAATGTGAAACCCAGCAGGAGTGTGGCTGTTGTGCTGTTGTGTGAGGAAGAGTCTCTGCGTGGCAGAACTCAGGTCAGCCCTGCAGCAGGGTTCACAGTTCTGCATTAGAATCATAGAATCACCCAGGTTGGAAGAGACCTCCAAGCTCATGCAGTCCAACCTAGCACTCAGCACTAGCCAATCAACCAGACCATGGCTCTCTCATGTCATAGGCTCTCCTTTCACTAAAGGCTCTGGTGGTCTACTGTTCACATAAGGAAAGCTCTTGATCATTCTTGTTGCTTCCTTTCATTTCGTGGTACTGATAGGGAGGAGGCTGCAGGAGGCACTTGATGCCATGGTTCAGTTAGTTAGAAGGTGTTAGGTGATAGGTTGGACTCAAATNCAGGTGGGGTTGGGCTCTGCTGCCAGGCAGCCAGCAACAGAACAAGGGGACACAGCCTCAAGCTATGCTAGGGGAGGTCTAGGCTGGATGTTAGGAGGAAGTTGTTGGCAGAAAGAGTGATTGGCATTGGAATGGGCTGCCCAGGGAGGTGGTGGAGTCTCTGTGCCTGGAGGTGTTGAAGATCCAAGCCTGGCTGGGGCACTTAGTGCCATGGTCTGGTTGATTGGCCAGGGCTGGGTGCTAGGTTGGACTGGATGATCTTGGAGGTCTCTTCCAACCTGCTTGATTCTATGATTTGGAGGGTCACTTCTAATTAAAGCTGTTGGTAACTCTTCATTCACCAATTAACACAGAGCATACAGGCACCCAGTGCCAGCATATTCGACATATAATCTTTATGGTGGATGGGACCTTAAAGCTCATCCAGCTTCACCCCCCCTGCCATGGGCAGGGACACCTCTCACCAGCCTGGGAGAACCAGAACAGTTGCTGATTTCACAGCAGATGTTCCCTTGCAGGGGATTAGTTTTGCTACATTTTATTAGGGATGGAGAAGGTGGAATTGATGTTGTAATGCTGTTAGTTAAAAGCTGGTAAGCATCTCCTTCTGGGAAGACCTTGGGGAGGTTAAGAGGCAAGAATCAATAAAGAAGCATTTTATCAGGAAGAGGTAATCTACTGACATTGATGGAGGATTATCTCTGGTGTTCTTTCCTGATCAATCTTAGCAGGCTCTGCACAGGTGGGGTTGGGCTCTGCTGCCAGGCAACGAGCAATAGAACAAGGGGACACAGCCTCAAGCTGTGCCAGGGGAGGTCTAGGCTGGATGTTAGGAGGAAGTTGTTGGCAGAGAGAGTGATTGGCATTGGAATGGGCTGCCCAGGGAGGTGGTGGAGTCACCGTGCCTGGAGGTGTTGAAGCCAAGCCTGGCTGGGGCACTTAGTGCCATGGTCTGGTTGATTGTCCAGGGCTGGGTGCTAGGTTGGACTGGATGATCTTTGGGCTGGATGATCTTGATCTTCTCTTCCAACCTGCTTGATTCTCTGATTTCTTTCACTCTTTGGCTATATCTATCTACATTTAAATACAATTCTGATTGTAATCCATAAGTTAGCTTAAACAGTACTGCCAGCTGGGATCAGAACAATACAAGCCATCAATTAAATGTGGCTTTTTACTTTGAGATCTTTCTTTCTCTTAGGTTTATTTTTTTCAATCCAGCCCTTCCATATCTTTAGATGCAAAACTGCCATGCTCAGTATAGAGATCTGGTTGCATTACTCCCTAAGTAATTGAAACCAAAAGTACCCACTGAAAATAGAGGCTGTGAGCTCCCTGCCCTGGAGAGAATACATCTAGGGAATGGTGTCCACTTCTGGGCTCCCCAGTTCAGAGGGGACAGGTTGCTGCTGGAGAGAGCCCAATGGAGGCTATGAGGATTATGAAGGGAGTGGAACTTCTGTCTGGTGAGGGAAGGCTGAGAGCCCTGGGGCTGGTTAGCCTGGAAAAGAGAAGGCTCAGAGAGGATGTCATTAATCATAGGCTCACAGGATGTCAGAGGTTGGAAGGGACCCAAAGAGATCATCAAGTCCAACCTCCTGCCAGAGCAGGACCAGACAATCTAGCTCAGGGCACACAGCAGCACATCCAGAGAGGCCTTGGAAAGGCTCCAGACAAGGAGACTCCACAACCTCTCTGGGCAGCCTATGCCAGTGCACTGGGACCCTTCCAGGAAAGAAGTTGCCCCTTGTGTTGAGCTGGAACCTCCTGTGCTGCAGCTTCCATCCATTGCTCCATGTCCTATCCCAGGGAGCAGTGAGCAGAGCCTGTCCCCCCACTCCTGACCCTCAGCCAGGGTTGATTAAATCCCCTCTCAGTCTTCTCTAGAATAAAAAGCCCTTTTCCAGACTATAAAAGTCTCTTCTCTAGACTAAAAAATGCTTATAAATATCTGAAGAGTGGGTGGCAAGAAGGGGCCAGGCTCTTTTCACCACCCCAGACCCCCAGGTCCTTTTCCTCAGGATTGCTCTCCAGCCATTCCCCACCCAGCATCTCTCCCTTGCTTATCACCAGCCTGCCCTTGCTTAAGAAAATATGCACTCAAATAGGACATATTTATGGCCACAGCCTAATGCTTTAACGTGGAGCTGTGTGCACTGCTTGCTTCAGCTGAGGATTTTGCTTCAGCTGATTGTTATAAAGTTAATGGAAGCGTTCAGTGTCGAGGCACCATTAGCAAATTCCAACTGCCTCTGTGCCTGGGAGAAGTCATTTCTTGTTTCTTTTTCCATAAGGACACCATTCTTCATAAGGATATCATTATTATTATGATTGAATAATACCATTACTATGATGTTATTCATAAAGATATCATTATTATGAGGGAGCTGAGGTTGTTTAGCCTGGAGAATGGGAGGCGCAGGGGTGACCTCATTGCTGTCTACAACTACCTGAAGGGAGGCTGTAGCCAGGTGGGGTTGGGCTCTGCTGCCAGGCACCCAGCAACAGAACAAGGGGACACAGTCTCAAGCTTTGCCAGGGGAGGTCTAGGCTGGATGTTATGAGGAAGTTGTTGGCAGAGAGAGTGATTGGCATTGGAATGGGCTGCCCAGGGAGGTGTTGAAGCCAATCCTGGCTGGGGCACTTAGTGCCATGGTCTGGTTGATTGGGTATGGCTGGGTGCTAGGTTGGGCTGGCTGAGCTTGGAGGTCTCTTCCAACCTGCTTGATTCTATGATTCTATATACAGTATGAGGGGTAGGTGTCGAGTGCCTCAGGCCAAGCTCTTTGTTGTGGTTGGCAGCAGTAAGCCAAGGAGCAATGTATACAAACTGGAACAGAGAAGGTTTCACTTCAACATGAGGAGAAATTCCTTTTCAGTGAGAGAGCTCTGGAGCAGGCTGCCCAGAGAGGTTGTGGAGAAGAGAGAATGGTTTTAATCTGAGGCATAGCAGGGTTAGACTCAATGTGAGGAAGATGTTCTTCAGTGTGAGGGTGGTGAGAGTCCTGGAGCAGGCTGCCCAGACTGATTGTGGAGATTTCTTCTCTAGAGACTTTCAAACCCACCTGGATGTATTCCTGTGCAAACTACCCTAGGGGATCCTGCTTGGCAGGGAGGTGGAACTCAATGACCTCTGAAGGTCCTTTCCAACCTCTAAGCTTCTGTGATTCTGTGAATTACTGAGACTGGAACAGACCTCTGAGGTCATCAGCTCCAGCCTATGACCTAGCACCATCCTGCTGATTAGGTCCTGGATAAATCTGCTCAAGGGGGCTGTATCAATGTGTAAATATTGATGGTGTAGAGATCTGTGATAGCTGTGAGCCCCAAGAAGCTTTTCACCTGAAGCAGGCTGCCTGGGGAGCTTTTCCTTGCAGAACTTCGAGATGTGCATGCAGAGGTGCAGGAGTTTCCATGGCAACTAAAGGTTTGCAGAGCAGTCAAGAAACTTCACAAGTTAAAATTAGCTTTGGATGGTCATGCATAGATGATAAGGGCCTGGGGCTGTGCAAGTCTGTGCAAATTGGGCTGGGGAAATTTAGTGGAGGATGTTCTAATCCAGTCACAACATAGGGGAGGTATCAGTGGATAGAGCCACAGTGGATCTGGAGTGTACACAGGGAACTGGTAGACTTTGGGCATCTAATGCAGTGGCATTTAAATTACATTGTGTAAGGAAATGTGACTTTTAAACTCATTAGAGAATGAGGGGGAAATCCCTTCTGGTTAATTAGAATGAATGGGGGTTGAACAGCTCAAGGAGCCTTCTTGTTTTCATTCAGGTGAATTGTCCTTACAGTCAGCCCAGATGATTTCTGAATATCTTTGCCTTGCCTTGGTGCTCTTCTCACCCATGACCTGTTGTAGGTGCACTTGCAGCCCAGAAAGCCAAGCAGAGCCTGGGCTGCAGCAGAAGTGTGGCCAGCAGGGCCAGGGAGGTGATTCTTCCCCTCTACTGCACTCTGCTGAGACCCTACCTGGAGTACTGCATCCAGTTCTGGAGCCCCTGGGACAAAAGGGATGTGGAGATGCTGGAGTGTGTCCAGAGCAGGGCCAGGAGGATGCTCAGAGGGCTGCAGCAGCTCTGCTGTGAGCACAGACTGAAAGAGTTAGGGATTCTGTGCTCCACAACCTCCCTGGAGGTGTTCAGAACCAGGTTGGATGAGGACTTGAAGGACCTGTTCTAGTGGGAGGTGTCTCTGCCCATGGCAGGGGGTTTGGAACTGGATGATCCTTGAGGGGCCTTCCAACCTAAACCATTCTATGATCTAAATTATCTCTGTGTTCAGGGAGGAAACATTTGAGCAGATGTAAACTTGTCTCACAGTGGAGAGCCCAAGCCCTGTTGCTATCACTACCTAAAGAATCGTTGAGTCATAGAAGTGTTAAGGTTGGAAGAGACCTTTGAGGCCAAGCCCAACCTCTAGAGCTCCCAGTCCCAGCACTGCTGAAAGCTGCTACCACTAACCCACATCCCTCAGCACTACATCTACATGTCTCTTAAATAGCTTCATGGGGGGGGGCTGCCTAAGACCCACCCCTCCAAAACAGGGAAGCAACTGCAAACAGCAGGTACAGAAACAGGCTTCAAATCTTCACCTAGAGCCCAAGTACCTGAGGGCTTTAGAAGGTTTCCTCCCTGCCTCTGGGATCCAGAACAAGGAGTTCAACCCAGAGATGAGGTCTTTGCACCTCATCATGGAAAGAATGATGGGGACACAACCTTTTGAAGTCAGCAACAGTGAAGGTGATTGCAGGGAATGGTGCAGCCACACCTGGTTTGTATGCAGTAAGGAAGCAGCTTGCACATATATCCAGCATGTGTCAGATCAAGCTTCAGTTTGTCCTTCCATCTGTTGGGACTGACTGAAGTCCTGCTGTTCCTGGCTGCACCTTGTGCAGAGGGTGATGCAAGATTCATCAGGGCAGAAGCAGAGCATACAAGAAAGGAGCATGACTTAACCATGAGAATTTGGAGCTAAACCCCAAAGGAACTGATGGAGCTTTTGATAAGGCTGGGAAACAGCTGTCAGCCCACAGCTCTTCATCCATCTACTCCAGAGAACAGGGCTGGGGAGGAACAGCTGAGGGAGCTGGGGGTGTGCAGTGTGGAGAAGAGAGGGGAATCTTCATTGCTCTCTACAGCTCCCTGAAAGGAGGCTGGAGTGAGACAGGGTTTGGGCTCATCTGCCTAGCATCAGGTGATAGGATGAGAGGAAGTGGCCTGAAATCGTGCCAGGGCCTACCCTGGCAGGATTAGTTTGGATATTAGGAAAAAATCTCTGTCCTGGATGAGTGGTCAGCAACTGGAACAGACTGCCCAGGGAGGGGATGGAGTCTCCATCCCTGGAGGTGTTTAAGCAACGTGTGGACAGGGCAGTTTGAGAACTGTTTTAATGGCCATGGTGGTGTTGGGTTGATGGTTGGACTTGATGCTCTCAGAGGTCCAAACCAATTCTGAGGACATAGAGCTTGTTAAGGTTCGATAGGCCTTTCCTAGCAAGGTGTGATGTTAGAGTGCTTGGAAGCCAAACTTCCAGCATCTCAGTTCTTGAGTATCTCAGCATTAGGCCTAAAAATAGAACCAGGTCTTAACAACCTGCCTGTGACAATAAAGATGGGAAGGATGAATAATGAATTCATTCAGGCATCCATCCATCTGGCCTGATCAATATTAACGAGCACCAGCACGTGGGGAGGGCTAATTTAATTGCTGATGAACCAAGGGCATACAGGGAGAGGACCTGAGCATCCCTGATTGCAAAACTCCACCTGTTGGACAGAAAAGTCACTTCACTAATTGCATTTCCACTTCATTTGTGCCCTTCTTCACACTGGGGAAAAAGAGGAAAAATGGGGGGGGGGGGGGGGGGGG
>WAAF01006450.1:19404-51759 GCA_013400475.1 Tricholaema leucomelas | reverse complement strand
GGGGGGTTGGAACTGGCTGCTCCTTGTGGTCCCTTCCAACCCTGACTGATTCTATGACTCTATGATAGTGATGCCCTTCAGGTCAGTGACTGAGTTTGTTTTGGAGATTTGCCTCAAGAGAACTCACATCTAAAACAATCCTTGAAGAAAAGAAACCTAAATGTTCTTCAGACAGCCCTGCCTTGCAGAGCAGAGCACTAATTCCAGATGCATTGAGTAGAGTGTGGGCAGCTTGAGGGAGGTTCTCCTCTTCCTCTACTCTGTCCTGCTGAGGCCTCATCTGAAATACTGTGTCCAGTTCTGCGCTCCTCAGTTCAAGAAGGACAAGGAACTATTGGAGAGAGTCTAGCAAAGGGTCACTGAGATGGTAAAGGGACTGGAAGATACAGGAAAGGCTGAGAGCTGGAGCTGTGAGCCTGGAGGAGATTGAGCAGGGATCTCATTCATGGTGATGCATGTCTGAAGGGCAGCTGTTGGGAGAATGGAGCCAGAGTCTCCTCAGTGGTGTGCAGGGAGTGAATAAAGGGCAATGGACACAAACTGGACTACAGGAGCTTCCTCATAAACACAAGGAAAAAGGTCTGGAATGTGAGGGTGGCAGAGTGCTGGAGCAGGCTTCTCAGAGAGGTGCTGGAGTCTCCTCTGGAGGCATTCAAAACTGGCCAGGGTTTGCTCCAGATGATCCTGCCCTAGCAAGGGGGTGGACTAGATGATGATCTTCAGAGGTCCCTTTCAACCCCTACCATTCTGGGACTCTGTGAAACAAAAGTGCTGCTCCTAGGTGCCTGTGTTCTTCCCATGACTTTACAAGGACTTGAAAGACTCCAGAACAAGGGGACACAGTCTCAGGCTGTGCCAGGGGAGGTCTAGGCTGGATGTCAGGAGGAAGTTGCTGGCAGAGAGAGTGATTGGCATTGGAATGGGCTGCCCAGGGAGGTGGTGGAGTCTCTGTGCTGGAGGTGTTGAAGCCAAGCCTGGCTGGGGCACTTAGTGCCATGGTCTGGTTGATTGGCCAGGGCTGGGTGCTAGGTTGGACTGGATGAGCTTGGAGGTCTCTGCAACCTGCTTGATTCTATGATTCTTGTAGAGTCCTCAGAGCTGACAGTGCCAGGGCAGCAAGCAGCTGCTTTCTCCCTCTTCCCCCTCACCTGGTTTCACCCTTAGCCTGGGAAGAGGTTGGTTAGAGGAGTCAAGGTAGTTAATTTTCCACATCCAGCTAATTGTTAGTGCTCTTAGAAGGGAGAATGATTTTGCAGCAGGATGTTTGCTTGCCAAGGGCTGGCCTGTGAGTATTAATTCATTTCACATGGACCAGCAGCCATAAGGTAGTAACAACCTTTGTGTAGCTCTGGGCAAGGCTTGACTCAGAGCATTGACCTAGAAGCAGCAGAAGTCCTCACCCACTGCTCGTCCTTTGTGCTGCTGCCTTCCCCCTGAGCATGTGCCTTTGCCTCTCAGCTATTTAAAGCATGCTGTAAGTCTCTGCAGCTGCTGGCTGCTTTCCAGAGGGGCTGCAGCACAGTCTGCACAGCCCAGGTGAGATCACAAGGATTGGGAAGAAATGTCTTTGGCATTGGAATTCAGCTACAAACTGGAGTGCAGAAGGCATCAGCTCAGCCTAAGGAGAAACTTCTTACAGGGAGGGTGACAGCAGAGCCCTGGAGCAGGCTGCCCAGAGAGGTTGTGGAGAAGAGGGAATGGTTTTAATACAAGACAGAGCAAGGTTAGACTGGACCTGAGGAAGAAGTTCTTCAGGATGAGGGCGGTGAGAGCCTGGTACAGGCTGCCCAGAGAGGTTATGGGATCTTCTTCTCTGGAGGCTTTCAAACCCCACCTGGATGCAGTCCTGGAGGTGTTTAAGGCCAGGCTGGATGAGGCTGTGAACAGCCTGATGTAGTGTGAGGTGTCCCTGCCCATGGCAGGGAGGTTAGAAGCAGATGATCCTTGTGGTCCATTCCAACCCTGAATGATTCTGTGATTTTGTAATATACTAGAGAGTGTCTAAAGGAGGCTACAAGGATGCTGAAGGGACTGGAGCATCTGTCTGATGAGGAGAGCTTGAGAGACCTGGGGCTATTAAGTCTGGAGAAGACTGAGAGGGGATCTGATCAATGTCTCTAAGTATCTGAAGGGTGGGGTGCAAGAAGAATGTTCCAGGCCCTTTTCTGTGCTGTCCAGTGATAAGACAAGGGACAATGGACACCAACTGGCACACAGGAAGGTCCACCTCAACACAAGGGAAAACTTCTTTACTGTGACTATGCTGAAGCCCTGGAACGGGCTGCCCAGAGAAGCTGTAGAGTCTCCTCTGGAGACATTCCAAACCCACCTGGCTATGTCCCTGAGTGATTTACTCTGGGTGGTCCTGCTCTGGGAAGAGCTTGGGCTTGCTGATCTCCAGAGCACTCTTCCAACCCATAACGTTCTGTGATTCTATCAATCATTTCTTCTTCTCTGGAATTTTTACCAGGTGTTTTGAGACCTTGCCACAATGAGCAAGCTCATCTTTCATTTTTCCTGCTCAGGTATCTTTCTTGTCCCTGCAGATGTCACCTCCCCATTATTCCCATGCCTTCCAGCAGGCATTTGTGGATCTTTTGAATGACGCAGGTCTTTGCACAAGCCTCAGTGGGACTCCACTAATAACCTACCTTCTGCTTTGAAAATGGTCATTAAAGAGCCTGGCAGCAGCATTCCCAAGCATTTTCATGGAGCTAGGGTTTCATTTTGTACTACAGCCAGCACAAGGAGGGGGCTTGAATCACGTCAGGCTGGGGATCCAGTGTAAGTGCCCATCACAGAAGGGTTGGGAATGAAATAATTCACTTGAAGACAGCATTGGGAGCAGACCTAAGGGTGGGAGTAAAGGCATGGGTGAGGAGGATGTTCATTAACTGCCCACTACTCTGCCAGTACTTACAGTCCTGCTTCATCCAAAGTAGACTTTTGTCTCAGACTGAATCAAAAGCAAGAAAGTGCCCAGATCAGAAGTGAATTAGAAACCCGGTCCCTGAAAGCAGGATTTAACCTTCAGAAACCTCTGCCAGCCTGAACAGCCACCTAGATCTAGGTGGCTATCTTAATCTAGAGTAGGGTGTCCCTGCCCATGGCAGGGGGGCTGGAACTAGATGATTCTTGTGGTCCCTTCCAACCCTGACTGATTCTGTGATTCTGGATGTGAGCAATGAGATGCCCTGGCTGTCAAAGATCAGCTTCAGTTTGGATTCATGGATTGGTGCTCTTGAGCAACCCGGGCTAGTTGAAGATGCCCCTGTTCCTTGCAGGAGGCTTGGACTAGGTGACCTTGAAAGGTCCCTTCCAAGCCAAATCATTCTGTGATTCTGTGATCTGCCTTCTGTTTTCCACTCACTGGCTGCCACGTTGGCAGCACACTGCTCAGCAGCTGCCAGCTGTGGGGCAGGAGTTGGTTCACAGAGAGGAAACACAGAGGAATAACGTCAGCAAGATTCTTGTTGTCTTAGTTTTTGCTGAACCAACATCTGCTCGGAACATTTTTCACCACCCATTAACTCTGCTGAGGTCAATAATTAGGAGTGAGTGCAAGTGCACTACCAGCCCAACCTAGCACCCAGCCCTGGCCAATCAACCAGACCATGGCACTAAGTGCCCCAGCCAGGCTTGGCTTCAACACCTCCAGGCACAGAGACTCCACCACCTCCCTGGGCAGCCCATTCCAATGCCAATCACTCTCTCTGCCAACGACTTCCTCCTAACATCCAGCCTAGCCCTCCCCTGCCACAGCTTGAGGCTGTGTCCCCTTGTTGGGTGCCTGGCAGCAGAGCTCAACCCCACCTGGCTACAGCCTCCCCTCAGGTAGCTGCAGACAACAATGAGCTCTGCCCTGAGCCTTGTCTTCTGCAGGCTGCACACCCCTCATTCAAAGCCCTCCTGCATATGTTCCTCTGTGACCTCCTCAAGGTGAACCTGCTTGGCAGAGGAGTTGGATAGTTTCCAGAGGTGCCTTCCAAACTCTCCCATTCTGTGATTCTGTGAACTCTGGCTGGCAAAGAAAGAATCTTAGAATCATTAAGATTGGAAAAGACCTCTAAGGCCATTTGAGTCCAACCATCAACCCAGCCCCACCATGGCCATTAAACCATGCCCCCAAGTGCCATGGCCACACAGTTCTTGAACACCTCCAGAGATGGAGATTCCACCACCTCCCTGGGCAGCCTGTGCCAATCCCTGACCACTCTTGCAGTCAACACTTTTTTCCCTAATATCCCATCTAAGTGCCAAATGAGTTGCCATGAAAACCAAATAGGAATGTCTCTGTGTATGGAATTCTCACATCCATCCAGGGGAACAAAAATAACCTAATTGCAGAATCACAGAACCTTAGAGGTAGGAAGGGACCTCCAGACATCACTTAGCCCAACCTCTCAGCCAAGGCAGGATCCCCTAGGGTAGTTTGCACAGGAAGTGCATCCCTGGAGGTGTTTAAGGCCAGGCTGGATGAGGCTGTGGGCAGCCTGCTCTAGGGTAGGGTGTCCCTGCCCGTGGCAGGGGGTTGGAACTGGCTGATCCTTGTGGTCCCTTCCAACCCTGACTGATTCTGTGATTTTATGAATGCATCCAGGTGGGGTTTGAAAGCCTCCAGAGAAGGAGACTCCACAACTTCTCTGGGCAGGGTGCTTCAGGAGTCTCTCACCCTCAACGTAAAGAAGTTTCTCCTCATGTTGAGCTGAAACCTTCTCTTTTCCAGTTTGTAGCTGTTGCTCCTTGGCTTGTTGCTGCCACTGAAAAGAGCTTGGCCCCAGCCACTTGACCCCCATCCCTCAGATACTTACAAACACTCATCATCAAGGTTAACCTAACACTGTCATAGCCACTAAACCATGCCCTGAAGTGGCTGCAGCATTATGAGAAGCTGCCACAGAATCAGAGAATGGTAGGGGTTGGAAGGGACCTCTGGAGATCACAGGCTGTCAAGGGTAGGAAGGGACCCAAAGAGCTCACCCAGTCCAACCCCCCTGCCAGAGCAGGACCATACAATCTAGCTCAGGGCACACAGGAACACGTCCAGACAGGCCTGGAAAGGCTCCAGAGAAGGAGACTCCACAACCTCTCTGGGCAGCCTGTGCCAGTGCTCTGGGACCCTTCAAGTCAAGAAGTTCCCCCTTGTGTTGAGCTGGAACCTCCTGTGCTGCAGCTTCCATCCATTGCTCCTTGTCCTATCCCAGGGAGCAGAGCCTGTCCCCCCTCTCCTGAGCCCCAGCCCTTAGAGATTTATAGACATTTATTAGATCTCCCTCAGTCTTCTCTTCTCCAGACTAACCAGCCCCAGGGGAGATGCTCAAGTCCCCCGGTCATCCTCGTGGTCTCCTCTGGGCTCCCTCCAGCAGGTCCCTGTCTCTCTTGATTTAGAGACTGTGCAGTGAAAGAAAGAGAATGAAAGAAGATCACTGTGACCTACTGAACTGGGGCTGAAAATCCTTGCAAAGTCTTGGTGATTCTGGAGGGGTTTCACCTAGATGGCATTATGGATTTTGGAAGTCTTTGTTACTGCAGCAGCGAAATCCTTCACTGCTTTTTATGCTCAGCAAATAACTAACCCAAACAGGCAGAGCCTGTTTTGCTGCTGTTATTTTAGTTGTTGGGAATCAGCACAATCAGGGCCATGAGTAGATGAGCACAGATGGAAGCTGAGTGAGATCAGAGTCCTAATTTCTGCCAAAACACAACAGTTTTCTTTGCAATATTAAGCATGCTTCTGCTTGACTTTTCTTGTGAGTTCCTTCTGCCATTCCCCTGGAAAAAATAAATTCTCCTCTATTTAAGATAATTGGAATCACTGACTGTAACATTCAGGGATAATCACTGTCTGGCACCCCTGGAGACAAGGTACAAACCTTCTGACCTAGAAAGAAATGGAAATGGGAAAGACATCACGATCTAGGCTGCTTTTCAGAGCTGACTGCAAACCTCCTCCACAGAAGTAATTGTTATGGAGAGGAGGTGTGGAGCTGTGGTGCAAGCTGGTCTGACCACATGCATGGAACATCTCTGTTTGTTCTCCAAGGTCATTCCACAGGGATTCACTGAAATCTGAGGATTGCACTGGGGCAGTTCACACACTGCAAGGCTGTGACATTTCATTGCTGTCTACAGCTACCTGAAGGGACGTTGTGGAGGGGCTGCTGCTGGGCTCTGCTCACAGGTAACTGGAGACAGAACAAGGGCTACTGGAATGGGCTGCCCAGGGAGGTGGTGGAGTTGCTGTCCCTGGAGCTGTTCAAGGCAGGGTTGGACGTGGCACTTGGTGCCATGGTCTAGCCTTGAGCTCTGTGGTAACAGCTTGGACTTGATGATCTGTGAGGTCTCTTCCAACCCTGATGATACTGTGAGACTGTGAAGGGGGAATGGCCTCAAGCTGAGGCTGGGGAGGTTTAGATTGGACATTAGGAAAAAGTTTTCCATGGAGAGAGTGGTCAGGGACTGGAATGAGCTGCCCAGGGAGGTGGTGGAGTCACCCAGCCTGGCTGTGTTTAAGGGTGGTTTGGATGTGGTGCTTGGGGATATGGTTTAAGGTGAATCTTGTAGAGTAGGGTTCTAGGTTGGGCTTGGTGATCCTGAGGGGCTTTGCCAACTTGGGTGTTTCTGTGACAGTGACACTCACCTGGAAAGGGAACTGTGCTGAAGGGATGAGACTGGGGAGACCTCATAACTACATTTCAGTGTCTGAAGGGGACATACAGGAAGGCTGGGGAGGGACTGTTTAGAAGGGCTTGGAATGATAGGAGGAGGGACAATGGTTTGAAATGGGAGCAGGAGAGATTTAGGTTGGACATCAGGATGAAGTTCTGCACAATGAGAGTTGGGAAATACTGGAACAGGTTTCTCAGGGATCAGAGGCTCACAGGATGTTAGGGGTTGGAAGGGACCCAAAGAGATCATTGAATTCAACCCCCCTGCCAGAGCAGGACCAGACAATCTAGCTCAGGGCACACAGCAACACATCCAGACAGGCCTGGAAAGGCTCCAGAGAAGGAGACTCCACAACCTCCCTGGGCAGCCTGTGCCAGGGCTCTGGGACCCTTCAAGTCAAGAAGTTCCCCCTTGTGTTGAGCTGGAACCTCCTGTGCTGCAGCTTCCATCCATTGCTGCTTGTCCTATCCCAGGGAGGAAGTGAGCAGAGCCTGTCCCCCCACTTCTTGGCTCTCAGATCTTTATAAACATTGATTAAATCTCAGTCTTCTCTTCTCCAGACTAAGCAGCCCCAGGTCCCTCAGCCTCTCCTGAGGCCCTGTTGCTGAAGATGTTCAAGATCAGACTTTTTGGTGGCCCTGAGTAGCCTGCTCCAGTTGGAGGTGTCCCTGCTGCCTGCAGGGGGGTTGGACAAGATGACCTTTGAGGACCCCTTCCAAGACAATGCAGTCTATGAATCTCTACTGCCAGGTTCCTCTGAGTGGCTGTGGCCTCTCCTAGAAAGAAGCAAAGTGATCTTTGTGGAACATGGCCCCAAGAGCTCAGGAGGAAAAGCTGTGTATCTTCCCATGCCAAAATTCATGCCATTTTGGACAGAAGAGTACATTTGTGTGATGAAGGTAAGCATTTCCTGGGTAACAAATGGTTTGCTAAATTCCAGTGATGGCTTGAGAAGGATTTTAGTTTTGCTGTCGATTCAATTAGCCTCCACTCGTGGATGCTGGGTTAATTATTTCTTGCTGGTTTAATTACAAGGGGCTTAAGCCAGTGCAGGTTTGGCCCCTGGTGTCAGTGAGACCAGTCACAGATTCAAGCTGTCTTAACTCAGAGTGATTAGTGAAGAGCAGGTTCTGGGCTGCAGCAGAAGTGTGGCCAGCAGGGCCAGGGAGGTGATTCTCCCCCTGTGCTCTGCTGAGACCCCACCTGGAGTACTGCATCCAGTTCTGGAGCCCATGGGACAAGAGGGATGTGGAGATGCTGGAGAGTGTCCAGAGCAGGGCCAGGAGGATGCTCAGAGGGCTGCAGCAGCTCTGCTGTGAGCACAGACTGAAAGAGTTGGGGCTGTGCAGGCTGGAGAAGAGGAGGCTCCCAGGGGACCTTCTTGTGGCTTTCTAAGATCTGAAGGGGGCTACAAAAAAATCTGGGGAGGGACTTTTTAGGCTGTCAGGGAGTGACAGGACTGAGGGGAATGGAGCAAAGCTGGAGGTGAGGAGGAAGTTGTTGAGCAGGAGAGTGGTGAGAGGCTGGAATGGGTTGCCCAGGGAGGTGGTTGAGGCCCCATGGCTGGAGGTGTTTCAGGCCAGGCTGGATGAGGCTGTGTGCAGCCTGCTCTAGGGTAGGGTGTCCCTGGGCATGGCAGGGGGGTTGGAACTGGCTGATCCTTGTGGTCCTTTCCAACCCTGCCTGGGTCTGTGATTCAGAGAGGCCATCACTGACAGCCATCCACTTACCTTGAGCTATTGGAGCCCAACAACAACCCCACACCACCGAAGGGAGTGGTCTGCACTTATCCTGGAGCCTGCCCAAATGGAGGGAGCTGTAACCCTGCTACCTGAGGTAAGGATAAAGAAGGCTGAAGCATATAAAGCAGAGTTTTGTTATAAAGCAGACTTCTGTTGTTTTGAACCAAGGAGAGAAGGTGGCTGCAAGAAGTTTATTAATGTATTGGCTCTAGTTTAAGCCTCTTGGAGCCCAAAATAGCTAACAGAACAATGCACTAATAGGATGCTTTACCCTCTTCCTCTTTTGGAATGAAAGGAATTAAATGTAGAGAGGAAAAAGGGGTAAAACACCCAAAGAAGAGTCTGGTTTCCATTTGGAAGAAGAAAGGAGAAAAAACTCTCAATAAATAAAAGGTATTTGAGGCAAGGGGAGGTACAAAGAGGTATAGGGAAGGGCAACAAGGTACAACACAGATATACAACCAGATTGATGGCAGTAGATGAAGGTAGAGCCAGGAAGAGGTTGTCTCACCTTGTGGCAGGAACCAGGGTGCTGCTGGCAGGCAGGGAGGGCAAAGAGAAAGAGAAGCAGCAATTCCTCTGGTTTTATAGGGGTCTGAGACACAAAGTGGGAGTGAGCTAACCACTGCACCTGGGGGCAGGTTCAGACCACCCCCAGGGAGGAGTCAGGAGCATCTGGGGGCAGGTTCAGAGCACTCCCAGGAGGGTTAACTCTACAAAATTGGATCTGAAGGCAGAACTGAGAAGAACCCATATAATGTAGAACTCCCTGGGAGGTGTGAGATAAATAAGTGACATCCCTCCAGTCTTCTCTGCTGCTCCTCTCTCCTCCAGCCATGTGTGGGAGAGTGGTGTAAGGCTGAGGGCTCCTTTGGGCCACCATTCACTGTGGCACTTCAGCAGAGCAAATTGCACTTCTGTTCCTCCAGTCCCAGAGCTTGTTGTCAAGTCCTCTCTGCCTGCACATGCACCACAAGTGCTTTTTCAGAGGACAAAAACTTCCCTCCCAAAGACCCTTCTCAAAGAAACAAGCCTGATATTGAGCTCCTTGGAGCCCAATCAAACAATAACCAGCAGGAGGTGGTGTAATTTAGTCCTCCCCAAACTGCCATCAGCCTCAGCTGAGAAGCCTTCTCTGACACACTGAACAGCTGCTTCTGAGCCAAATGTTGGTTTCTGTGGTTTGTGCTGGGCTGCACCTTCTGCAAGTCTTAACTGCAGTCATTCCACTGCTACCTTCTTCATCATAGAGAGCAAGCTTTATATAGTCACAAGAGCAACTGGCTCCAACTGATGTGTTTGCTGTTTTCCTCCAACCCAGGCACAGCCTCAGCAGGCAGCTGTGTGAGTAGATGTTCTCCAACCCAAGCTACACAGAGGAACAGGAATATGGACTGATATTTGAGGAGAGGATTGTGAGGTCAGATGTGGAAGCAGATTTAAGAGAGAGCTCCAGAGGTGATTACATTTCCTCCATTCCTCCACTCCTTCCTTTCTGGAGGTGCTGTTTGAACAAAGTCACTGTACCTGAGGTAAAGAGCAGAGATCTGGTGGGGACTCATCTTCTGTGTTGTTTAATTAATCCACTTTCTGAGCAGTCAAGGCTTAGGGAGTGGATCTCTGAGTAGTGTTAGACCATAAGGCTCCCTGACTGTGCTTTATTCATGAAGGGGGAAAAAAGTAGCATCACCCATGAGGAGAGACTGAGGGAGTTGGGGCTGTTCAAGTCTGGAAAGGAGAAGGCTCCCAGGTGACCTTATTGTGGCCTTCTAGTATCTGAAGGGGGCTACAAGAAAGCTGGAGAGGGACTTTTTAGGTTGTCTGGGAGTGACAGGACTGGAGAGAACGCAGAAAAGTTAGAAATGGGTAGATTCAGACTGGATGTTAGGAAGAAGCTGTTCAGCATGAAGGTAGTGAGAGCCTGGAATGGATTGCCCAGGGAGGTGGTGGAAACCTCATCCCTGGAGGTGTTTAAGGCCAGGCTGCATGAGGCTGTGGCCAGCTTGATCTAGTGTGAGGTGTCCCTGGGCATGGCAGGGGCATTGGAACTGGCTGATCCTTGTGGTCCCTTCCAACCCTGACTCTGTGATTCTAAGATGTGCTTGGCAAACTGTCCACCTCTGTGCTCTGCCTGCTCCCTTTCTAACAATAAACACCCAATTCTGAACAACATTAATGGTTTAATGCTGTCACTATCAGCATTGGAAGTGTGAGCTACAGCAGAGTGGGATGAATGAGAGAGCTCATTACTCAGCTGCTGCTTCTGAATCTCAGCTGGCAGCAGAAACGATTGCAGTTGCTAAATAGAAGGGGCACTTAGTGCCATGGTCTGGTTGATTGGCCAGGGCTGGGTGCTAGCTTGGACTGGATGAGCTTGGAGGTCTCTTCCAACCTGCTTGATTCTATGATTCTTACATCCATATGAACCCTCCAGGCTTGTGATAGGATGAGAGGGAATGGATTGAAGCTGGAAGAGGGCAGATTTAGGCTGGAGATCAGGAAAAATTGTTCCCAGTTAGGGTAGTGGGACACTGGAACAGGTTGCCGAGGGAGGTTGTGGATGTCCCCTGCTGGAAGGTGTTCAAAGCCAGAGATGATGTGGCCTTGAACATCCTTCTCAAGCAAACGTTGTACCTGCCTATGGCAGCAGGTTGTAACCAGGTGATCTTTAGGGTCCCTCCCAACCCAAACTCTTCTATGAATCTATGAAATAGGACTAAAAGCCTTTGAGTGTCCAATTATCTATGGCATGTTGATGCTTCACCCATGGGAAGACCAAGTCTTTGTGATCTTATTGAGAAGAATCAACTGGGACATCACCAGCCAGGCTTCTCCTGAGGCAATCTGATGAGTAAATCAGAGACATAGAACCAGTCAGGGTTGGAAGGGACCACAAGGATCAGCCAGTTCCAACCCCCTCTGCCATGGGCAGGGACACCCTACCCTAGAGCAGGCTGCCCACAGCCTCAGCCAGCCTGGCCTTAAACACCTCCAGCCATGGGGCCTCAACCACCTCCCTGGGCAACCCATTCCAGGCTCTCTCTGCTCTCATGGTGAAGAACTTCCTCCTCACATCCAGCCTAAATCTCCTCACCTCCAGCTTTGCTCCATCCCCCCTAGTCCTGCCACTAGATGGAAATGCCTTCTCTCTATGACCAGGCTTCCCACGTTCTCAAAGCTTTTAGAGGTCACCATCATCTTCCTCAGACTCCTCTTTCATCTGCCTGCAGAGCTCCTCTGAACTCACACCTTCTTAACCTGCCTGCCCTGACTCTGGTGCAAGCAGCAGCCTTCTCTGTGCTTTTTTGGCTTCTTTATATTCAGCTGGCTCCAGAGACCCGCCCTCAGAGCCCACCAGGACACACATGTCTGTTCAGCCTCCACCTCCTTCCCTTCCCAAGATTAAAACAGAGCCAGCAGCCTGCACCTCCCTCCCTGCCGAGTCCTGCGTGGGGCAGGAGGAGCTGCGGGCACCCAGAGCTGCACTTTCCTGCAGGACTAATGAAAGGAGAGCAGGGACTTCGACCATATCCACCTCCTATTCACACTAGAGGAGTGAAGAAAGGCAGCAGTGAAGATGAAAAGCAACTGGTAAGAGAACGAATGGGATTTAGAGAAACCTGTAAATAGGAGATTAGAGCAGTGAGAGTTGTCCTTGCCAGCTGCTGGGCTTTGTTGTTTGGGTTTGTGACAGCATTCTCAGAAGGAAATGGCAGTAAGAAAGAGCTTTATTGATGTGGTTTATTATTAGGTAAAGAGGGAAAGTTCTCATGTTAAAAAAACCAAAAAGAGTTCTTGTCACATCTCTTAGTTAATCCTTAATTTGAGATGTTATGCATTTAATACACATGGCTCTGAGGAGAAAGTTAGCAACAGCATCTGTCAGCAGCTGCAGATTCACACTGGAGTTTGCTTTCTGCCTGCAGGAAAATTGCAGCTCTCTGTTACCTGTGTGGTTCTCTGTGGTCTCTCATCTCAGCCACCATCCAGCATCAATCAAGTAAGGAGACAGACTTCATCTGCATTTCCTCTTGCTGTAATATTGACTGTCAGAAGGATTCTTCTGGGCTCATTTGAAGTGAAAATCCTTTCTACCTAGACACCACAGAGGGGGAGAATGTGGGTGGATGGATGGATGGATGGATGAGTGGGTGGGCAACCTGAGCTAGTTGAGGATGTCCCTGCTGACTGCAGGGGAGGTTGGACTAAATGACCTTTGGAGATCCCTTCCAATTCAGACCATTCTGTGATTCTATGATTGGATGGATGGATGGATGGATGAGTGGGTGAGCAACCTGATCTAGTTGAGGATGTCCCTGCTTACTGCAGAGGGGTTTGGACTGGATGACCTTTGTGGGTCCCTTCCAATCCAGATGATTCTGTGATTCTATGATTCTGTGGATGGATGGATGACTGAGTGGGTGGGTGAGTGGATGCATGAAAGGGTGAGCAACCTGATCTAGTTGAGGATGTCCCTACTTACTGCAGAGGGGTTGGACTGGATGACCTCTGGAGGTCCCTTCTAATCCAGACCATTCTGTGATTCCATGGGTGGATGTGTGGATGTATCCACATGAGAAAGAGGAGGGGAAAATCACTGTGTGTCATTTTCAACTCACTGTTCATTATATTTTTAAGGTAAGGATGAAAATCTGGGTATAAGTGGGATGCAAACCTGGATATAGAGGATATCAACCTCCTCTTCTCTTTCAGTGCTTCTAGTTAGACACTGTACTGTGATGTGTGGCAACAGACTGGGTCTGTTTCATTAGCTGGGCACAAACTGTAAATGGCTGGATGCCTGCCACGTGTCTCATCAAGTAATACAGAAGGAGGCTGTTTCCAGGGTGTAACATTTCAACCTGAATGTTCCCTTTAAGTCTGTGTTGTCAGAAGGAAACCCACATTCATGGTTGAGCCCCAGCAGCACACAAGAGGTCCTCTGTGGTTAGAAATGCATCTCCTTCCAACTTACACACCCTATTCTTCCTCACCCAGATTCCACCAGTGATTTCCAGATTAACAGGCAGATTTGTACACCACTTTTAAACTCTTCAAATAATTCTCTGTTTTCCTTTCCTCCTTCCTTAAATTAGGGGCATCTGTTAGGTTTCCATGCTCATTGCAAGGCTTTTGGACAGACACTATTCTGACTGAGTTTTAAATTGGGCCTTCTCAAAGACATTTCTTCTACATTCATGTTTGGGTGAATTGAAAAGGGCTCTGAGCTCTCCTTGCTCCCTCTCTGTGTTTTGTGAGTGATCATTCTCTGATCAAAGGTGGCACAGGGGAAGGTGAGAACACCTGGAATGTCAGAAAGGATAGGAAAGATGCCAAAGGTTTCTCTGATCAAAGGTGGCACAGAGGAAGATGGGAACACCTGGAATGTCAGAGAGGATGGGAAAGATGCCAAAGGTTTCTCAGCAGCCCCTTTAATTGGTGTGAGGGTTGTTTGAGTTGCCTTAGATCTAAGGAGACTTGATTTAGCTAACTGGCTTCTTGTGCTGCAAAGTTTGCTTAAACCAAGCAAAGCTCCAACCCCAAACCTCCTTACACATCAGGACTTTTTTTGCTGCAGCTATTTCCCCACAGCTCTGCAAGGGGAGATTTATTACAACACTCCTCTTTAAAAGCTTGGAAAGGACTGAATCAATTAACCAGTTGAGTTGGAAGTTTAAAATTGGAGCTCTCTAGAAACAGAAGCTTCAGAAGCTTATTTTCTTAACCCTTTGGCTTCACTGAGCTCCTCAATTCAAGAGAGATGCTGAGGTACTGGATGGTGTCCAGAGAAGGGCAGCAAGGCTGGGGAGGGGCCTGGAGCACAGCCCTGTGAGGAGAGGCTGAGGGAGCTGGGGGTGTGCAGCCTGCAGAAGAGGAGGCTCAGGGCAGAGCTCATTGCTGTCTGCAGCTCCCTGCAGGGAGGCTGTAGCCAGGTGGGGTTGGGCTCTGCTGCCAGGCAGCCAGGGACAGAACAAGGGGACACAGCCTCAAGCTGTGGCAGGGCAGGTCTAGGCTGGATGTTAGGAGGAAGTTGTTGTCAGAGAGAGTGATTGGCATTGGAATGGGCTGCCCAGGGAGGTGGTGGAGTCTCTGTGCCTGGAGGTGTTGAAGCCAAGCCTGGCTGGGGCACTTAGTGCCATGGTCTGGTTGATTGGCCAGGGCTGGGTGCTAGGTTGGACTGGCTGAGCTTGGAGGTCTCTTCCAACCTGCTTGATTCTATGATCTTAAATTTATTGTTAAATCAAATTATTATTATTTGTAGCTCTAATTAATAATATTCTTACAGTTGCTTCATTTCTCTTTTTGTAAGTTGGTCTGAGGCAATGTGCAGGTCCTTGGTTAATAAGGTCACCCTTTTGTTGCAGGACTGCCAGTCATCCTGGGTGCCAGTCACAGAACTGATATCTGCCCAACCATCAGGATTGGCCAAGATGATTTGCCAGGCAAGTAACATCCTGATGGTCTCAGGAAAATTTTCTGAACAGCAGCTTTTATCAGGTTATAGTCAGCTCTGTGACTGCACAATTCTCTAATTCAATTAAAATGAATGTTCTGGGCATGGATCTATTTTTTTTTCCTGTTCTCATAGGCTTTGACCTGATTTCTCAGTTCCAAATAGAAAAAGCTGCTTCCCAAGGAATTATTCAGAGAGTAGTGGGTTCCACTTCTCTACAAGTGGCTTATAAACTGGGACCTAATGCAGACTTCAGGATCCCAACCAGGTAATGCATTTTGTTATTTGCCTTTATGTATTTTGCAGTATGGTTGGGGGGTTGGACAAGATGACCTTCGAGGATCCTTTCCAACCCAATGCAGTCCATGAATCTGTGACTTGTTCCTGTCCTCAGCTAGATCACACTCATTTGCAAAGCTTTAGAGGAGTTCAAGTTGTTGGGATTTATTTTCACTGCCACTATCAGACCAGAGAATCATTAAGACTGGCAAAAACCTCTAAGATCATTGAGCCCAGCTCTCAACCCAACACCACCACAGCCATTAAACCATGTCCTGAAGTGCCATGTCCACAGGTTTCTTGGTCACCACCAGAGATGGTGACTCCACCACATCCCTGAACAGCTCGTTCCAATCTCTGACCACTCTTGCAGCAAAGAAATTTTCTCTAATGTTCAACCTAAAGGACTCTTCCAGGGATGGTGACTCCCTCACCTCCCTGGGCAACCCATTCCAATCTCTGACCGCTCTTGCCACAAAGAAATTTTTCCTGATGTTCAACTTCAACCTCCCATGGCCATTTCCAGATTAGCTCTGTAAGAGCAGGGCCCTTCCACTCGTCTTTACCAATGATACAGCTCAGGGTGCCTCAGAATTTGCTGATTTGCCTTTAGGAAGTGAAGGCAAAATTTACTGACGACTTGAAAACAATTAGGGAGGCAAAGAAAAGATAAAAGAGGGAGAGTGAGGAAAGGGTTCTCAAAACATGGACATGGAGAGGTCACAGAAGGAGGTTAGAAGGTTGCTTGTATGTTAAGTATTATATTTTGCTTTTTTAGATGACTGATAGATGCAGGGTATTTCATCTATAAAATATGAAGGCTCTTATTAAACATGTCACAGGCAATCTGCATGAGGAGCCAGGACTTAAGAATCTAATCATGTTTGTGCTTTACAGCCCAGACTTGCTGCCAGTGAAGCAGTAGTGACAGTACAGCAGGCTAGAGATGCCTCTGCCAGACGTAGGCAAGTCTGGATTCTGGTCCAGCACCTTATGTAATTAAGAATGCCTTTACTTAGCAATTAACTGGCAAGACCTTTAATTGGACTGCTTTTCTGCTAGGAATAATTGGAGTGCAGAATGTTTTGGTTACAGTCCAGTTATCACTGACAGTTTGTGCCTGCTGCAGTTCTCCCTGGCTTCTACCTTCCTAGCTACTTGGTTAAGCTACTTTACAGCTTAACTGGTTGCTTGCATTGGACTCATGCCTGCTTTCCATCCCAGTGGCAGATCAAGGCTGCTAGAGGGGAATCCAGCCACAGAGAGCAAACATGATCTACATTTCATCAGAAGATGTTCATTCAGCTCAGGCTTCTCAGCTGAGAAACAGTTTGAGCTATAAAAATGATGCTATTTTAATTTGTAAGAAAGTTTAAACTTACTGCTCCAGATGGTTCCAGTGAGATATATGTTTGATAGACACAAGCTGTCCCTGGTCTAAACCTTCCAGGCCACTTCCTCTCACTCTGTCACTTGTCTCTAGATGGAAGAGAATGACATCTACCTGGCTTCAACCTCCTTTCAGAGAGCTGCAGAGAGCAATGAGGTCTCTCCTCAACCTCCTCTTCTCCAGGCCAAACACCCCCAGATCCCTCAGGTGCTCCTCACCAGAGCTGTCCTCTGCATCCTTCACCCCCTTTGCTGGTTTTGTCTGCACATGCTCCAGCACCTCAATATCTTTCTTGTAGTGAGGCCCCCAAAACTGAGCCCCGTACTCAAGGTGTAGCCTCACCATTGCTGAATACAGGGGCACAATCTCTGCTCCTGCTGCCCACACTCTTGCTGATCCAGGCCAGGACGCCGCTGGCTTTCTTGGCCACCTGAGCTGGCTCATGCTCAGATGGCTGCCAACCAGACAATCTTAGGTCATTTCCAGTAAATTTCAGCAGGGCCTGGACTCCCCACAAAACCTTCATAACGTGTCCCCTTTAGATGGCTCTAACTGCTGCCACTTTGGGATGCTGGCGCTCCTGGGAAGCACTGCAGGAGTTAGCAAGTTCTGCAGAGCACCTCGGGCAAGGCTGAGCATCCCCAATGGCACAGGCACAGCTCTGCCTTTCCCCCAGGCAGGCACTGCGGCAGCCCCGAGCTCCTGCAGCGTTTGCCCTGCCACCCTGTGTCCACACGGGGGCAGAGTCGCTGCCAGCAGGACCCCGCGGCCAGCGCTGGGGCTGCGGAGGGGCTGGGCAGAGCCCGGCGAGGCGGAGCTGTCCCTGCCCGCGGTGCTGAAACGCCGCCGGCCGCGGGGCTGGCCCGGCCGTGCCCCTCCCCGGGGCACTTGTCACTAGAGGGAAAGAATCTCGGCCTCGCTTACCAATAGAAGTCCATCTGGCACACACCCTGTGCCCCAGAGCTGGAGGTTCCAGCTGAGTGGGACTGCCTGCTCCTGCCCAGACCAGGTTAAGGACAGTGATGAGAATGAAGGAGGGACCAAATCTCTGATAGAAGGAAGGGGAGAGTCATGAGCAGAAGAGAGGGAGTTTGTGCAGTGAGACTATGCAGAAGGAGTGGAGGAAAAGATGTGAAGTTGGTCTGGATGAAGAGATCATAGAATTGTTTTGGTTGGAAAAGATGATCGAGTCCATCCATTATCTAACCATCGAGGCTGGTGCTAAGCCATGTTCCTCAGCACCACATCTCTGCCTCTTTGAAACACCTCCAGGGATGTGGATTCAATCACTTCCTTGAGCAGCCTGTGCCAGACTTTGAGAACCCTTCCAGTTAGGAAGTTTCTTCTCTAAACCTCTCTTGCTGCAGCCTGAGGCCAATTTTTCTCATCCTGTCAATTTGTTCCTAGGGAGAAGAGCCCAACCCCCACCTCCCTCCAGCCTCCTCTCAGAGAATTGTAGAGAGCAATGAGGTCTCCCCTCAGCCTCCTCTTCTCCACACTAAATGCCCCCAGTTCCCTCAGCTGCTCCTCCCCAGCCCTGTTCTCCAGACCCCTCTCCAGTTGCCTTTCTCTGGGCCTGCTCCAACCCCTCAATATCTTTCCTGTAGTGAGGACCCCAAAACTGACCCAAATACTCAAGGTATGACCTGNAGCCTGTGCCAGACTTTGAGAACCCTTCCAGTTAGGAAGTTTCTTCTCTAAACCTCTCTTGCTGCAGCCTGAGGCCAATTTTTCTCATCCTGTCAATTTGTTCCTAGGGAGAAGAGCCCAACCCCCACCTCCCTCCAGCCTCCTCTCAGNCCCCCCCCGCCATGGTTAGAATTAGATGATCTTTAAGGTCCCTTCCAACCCAAGCCATTCTATGCATCTATGAACTTGGTAGAGAAAGTGGAATTCCAGGAGGCTGGAGCCAGGCTCTGCTGGGTGTTGCCCATGCCAGGACAAGGGGCACTGGGTGGAAGCTGAGGCATAGGACGTTTCATTTAAACATGAGGAGGAATTTTTTCTCTGTGAGGGTGACAGAGCCCTGGAACAGGCTGCTCAGGGTGAATTGTGGAGTCTCCCTCTTTGGAGAAATTGAAACCTGCCTGGATGTGTTCCTGTGTGATCTGGTCTGGGAGATCCTGCTCTGGCAGGGGGGTTGGACTGGATGAACTTTGGAGGTCCCTTCCAGCCCCTGCCATTCTGTGAATGTCATATGAAGACTGGTTTAGAAAATGCCTAACAGTACCACCTGCAGTACTAAACCCAGATCTTGTGCAAGAACAGGCAGTGGGATTCAGGACCTCCAGAGAGAAATGAGCTAAGGTTTTAGGAATGGAGGAGACTCAAAAGCTTGTGCAAGAGATATTAAAGAGTAAGAAGGACACAGAAGGCCATAAAAATCATGCTGAACCGGATCAGGAGCCTAGTAAGAGACACTGTGTCTGCACAGGGAGTGTCTTCCTGCAGCAGGGAAGAATATATAATCATGTTGTGTAAGATACAAGCATGACACAAGGAAGGGTAGGGGACAGTAGTAAACCCTGGAGAGTGCCCAGAGGAGGAGGAAAGGTGCAACGTGCACACATTGACATTTGCAGTGAAGATGGCAATATATAAACTGAAAGAAATCAATGAGAGAGCACAACAAATTAGACAAAATCCTATCAGACAAAACCAGACCACTGCATCCTCAGTCAATGACAGCAAATCACAGCCTCTCTTCCAGCTTTGTGTATCTTCCCCACACCGTGTGTAATGAGCTAATCTTCAGCTAATCATTCCCCTTCCTCGGACAGCAGCTTTCAGGCTGGTGGGGAAAGAGCAGCCCCAGCAGTTTGGGGAGCTGCTCAGGAAGGTGAAGCTGCCGCTGCCAGGCGTGCTGGGTGCTCACCGAAACCTTGCTGAGGCTGTGTCGCCGCCTGCTGGAGTATGATTGCACTACAGCTTGGGACAGCAAGCAATAGACCGGGGAAGGGAGGCTTCATCTGGAAGTATTCTTTTACTAAATCAGTAGTCACCAAGCATACAGAATCAGCACTGATTTATTCCACTTTTCTTCTGTTCTTTCCTCCCTCCCCCCTCCTTAGTTTAACCTCAGGTTCACTAAGGCTGGCTAAATGGCTGCTGAGATAAGATTGATCTGCCACTCAAAAATCATCTGTGTCCAAAAATGCCTCATTGCCTGAGAAGTTATTGTAATGAATGCTGGGGACAAGATAGCTCTGCGTGTCCCCGTGCTGCAGGAATGCAGTCAAACACAACTTGTCCTGAAACGTGGGCAGATGGCAAATAATGTCTTGTTGTCTGCTGGGGTATGACACAGTGATGTTATGAGGCATGGAATAGGAAATAGATTGTTCCTTAGCTATTCCACTGATTCTAATATTTGAGATGCTCTAAATATCGACTGACACACTTGAGATGAAGAGATGACATTGCTGGTTTGCACCATGGCACGGGCAGCAGCGCTCCTTTGTGCTCCCAGGTCTCACCTCTTACAGGAATTGAAAAAGAATGAAACATTTCAGATTTGCTCCTTGCAAATCTGTGGCTATTTGGAGTCTCGTGGATGAATGTGACAGGACAGGCTATTATTTTGTGTGAGTTCTTCCTATGCATTTATTTGTCGGTGAATGATTTTGCTGCCTAATTTCTCCTGGAGTGATGGCTGCTACCTTCACAAAATGGTTCTTTAGAATCATAGAATCAACCAGGTTGGAAGAGACCTCCAAGATCATCCAGTCCAACCTATTACCTAGCCCTATCCAATCAACTAGACCATAGAATCGCAGAATCAACCAGGTTGGAAGAGCCCATTCCAGTGCCAATCACTCTCTCTGCCAACAACTTCCTCCTAACATCCAGCCTAGACCTGCCCTGGCACAGCTTCAGGCTGTGTCCCCTTCTTCTGTTGTTGGTTGTCTGGCAGAAGAGCCCAACCCCACCTAGCTACAACCTCCCTTCAGGTAGTTGTAGACAGCAATGAGGCTTTGTCAGGCTGAACAAGAAAATGTCTTTGTAAATGCATTTTTACACCTTCAAACCCAAATTGAATCTTCACTGAGTATTTACCTCTTTGGTGATAAAGTCACACTGTGATGGCTGATTTTGTAAGACCAGTGGTAGGATTTAGAATCACAAAATGTTAGGAGTTGAAAGGGACCTCCAGAGATCATCAGCTCCAATCTGCCCCACCAAAGCAGGATCACCCAGGGCAGGTCACATAGAAATGCATCTAGATGGGTCTTGAAAGTCTCCAGAGAAGGAGACTCCACAACCTCTCTGGGCAGCCTGCTCCAGGGTTCCAGCACCCTCACAGTACAGAAGTTTCTCTTCATGTTGAGGTGGAACCATCTTGTAGTTATTGTTCCTTGCCCTATCTCTGGGTACCACCAAACAGAGCCTGGCACCTTCATCTTGACACCTACCCCTCAGATATTGATAGACATTGATCAGATCCCTTCTGAATGAATGAGATGATACTGGAAGGCTTTCATTTCATAGAATCACAGAATCAACCAGGTTGGAAGAGACCTCCAAGCTCATCCAATCCAAACTATCACCCAGCCCTGTCCAGTCAACTAGACCATGGCACTAAGTGCCTCATCCAGTCTTGAACACCTCCAGAGATGGCAATTTGTGCTTCCAAGTTCTGAATTTGGTTGGTGATTTACTCCAGGGGTAAATTTCAATTGGTTGGGGTCCAAATCTAAGCCACAAGAGCCGAGTCACTGCTTTTTCATGCCTCTGTGGTGAGATGTGGAGCTTTGCACGACGACTGCCCAGCCCATGTCATGCCTGTCCTGTATCTGATCCTCCACAGTGCCATCTATTCCAACGGCCTGCCCGATGAGTATTCCTTTCTGACTACTTTTCGGATGACTGGGGCCACCCTTCAGAAGTACTGGACTATCTGGCAGATCCAGGACTCCTCAGGAAAAGAGCAAGTGGGGGTGAATCTGAACGGCCCAAGGAAAAGCGTTGAGTTCTCTTACAAAGGCGCGGACGGGCGCCACCAGATCGCATCCTTTCTGCACCTGCCTTTCCTGTTTGACTCCCAGTGGCACAAGCTCATGATCATTGTGGAAGCAAGCAGCGTCACGCTTTTTATTGACTGCATCAAGATAGAAACCTTAAACATCAAGCCCAAAGGGAAAATCAGCACTGATGGCTTTGCTGTGCTTGGGAAGCTCCGAAACAATCCTCAAATTTCCGTGCCAGTAAGTACCAAGAATCTTTTATTGCTGCAAAGAGGTTTTTGTTTTTTACAGGATCTTTGTAAGTGAAGGGTTTGGGTTGTTGGGCTTCTTTTTGTCTGTGTGGGTTCATCTTCAAATGTTTTCTGCAAGCAGAAGTGGTAGAAGGTAACAATTCCACAGCAGGGAAGTACCACCTTTGCTTTTAAACTTTCACACATGAAAGCGCAGTGTAAGAGATGGTCCAGGTGACGCCTAAGTTTAGGTAGTGACACTTCTCAGCCATCTTAGAGATGGTCCAGGTGATGCCTAAGTTTCAGTAGTGACACATCTCAGCCATCCTAGAGATGGTCCAGGTGATGCCTAAGTTTCAGTAGTGACACTTCTCAGCCATCCTAAGAGATGATGCAGGTGATGCCTAAGTTTCAGTAGTGACACATCTCAGCCATCCTAAGAGATGATCCAGGTGATGCCTAAGTTTCAGTAGTGACACTTCTCAGCCATCCTAAGAGATGATCCAGGTGATGCCTAAGTTTCAGTAGTGACACATCTCAGCCATCCTAAGAGATGATGCAGGTGATGCCTAAGCTTCAGTAGTGACACTTCTCAGCCATCCTAAGAGATGATGCAGGTGATGCCTAAGCTTCAATACTGACACTTCTCAGCCATCCTAGAGATGATCCAGGTGATGCCTAAGCTTCAATAGTGACACTTCTCAGCCATCCTAAGAGATGCTTTGTTTTATCCTGGAGAGTAGGATCCAGCTTCTTCTAGGTGCACTGTAATGCATGTCAGCTGAAAAGGGATTGTTTAGTGCTTGTTGTTATTGTGATTGCCTAGGAGAGTAATGGAGCTCCATTAGAAACTGGGTTGGGGTTTGCCTTTGAGCCTCTGCAAAGATTTATTCCTCGATTTCTGGGATGGTTTACAGAGGGTAATTTTTTTCTACAGGTTTACAGCTGTGTTTTATCTTTCAGATAACAAAAAAAAAAAGAGAGGGAAAGAGAAAATAGCTCTTTTTATCTACAAGCAATTCAAATCATCCACTGTAAACGCTGAGCAATCGCAGACAGATCATCATTCCAGTCGTGACAAGGAACTTGCTTCCTAAATCATGTGTGGGTTATAGGGAAGTGAGGGCATTCATTTCATACTGCTGCAGATTCACTGCTGTGAGATGATACAAATTGCCTCAGTTTCTGCCACTGCAGAAGCATTAGTAGGACAAGGGAGGTTATTCTTCCCTTATACTCAGCACTTCTCAGGCCACCCCTTGAGTGCTGTGTCCAGTTCTGGGCTCCTCCATTCAAGAGAGATGTTGAGGTGCTGGAAGGTGTTGAGAGAAGGGCAGAAAGGCTGGGGAGGGGCCTGGAGCACAGCCCTGTGAGGAGAGGCTGGGGTTGTGCAGCCTGCAGAAGGGGAGGCTCAGGGCAGACCTCATTGCTGTCGGCAGCTACCTGAAGGGAGGCTTTAGCCAGGTGGGGTTGGGCAGAGAGAGTGATTGGCATTGGAATGGGCTGCCCAAGGAGGTGGTGGAGTCTCTGTGGCTGGAGGTGTTGAAGCCAAGCCTGGCTGGGGCACTTAGTGCCATGGTCTGGTTGCTTGGCTAGGGCTGGGTGCTAGGTTGGACTGGATGATCTTTGAGGTCTCTTCCAACCTGCTTGATTCTATGATTCTGTTGCCCTGATTTTCTCATACCAGATGCTAAACACTGTGCTAGAAGCAATCCTTGGTCACTGTTACAAGAAAGGTCTGGATCTGTTGGAGTGTCCAGAGAAGGGCCACAAGGATAAGCAGAGGGCTGCAGCTGCTCTCCTATCAGGACAGACTGAGACAATTGGGGTTATTCAGTCTGGAGAAGAGAAGGCTCTCTGGAGACCTTATTGTGGCCTTGCAGTATTCGAAAGAAGCTACAAGAAAGCTGGGGAGGGACTTTTTAGAGTGTCAGGTAGTGATAGGACTGGGGGGAATTAATTCAATCTAGAGAAAGGCAGCTTTAGATGTTAGGAAGAAGTTCTTCGCCATGAGAGTGGTGAGACACTGACACAAGTTGCCCATGGAGGTAGTGGAGCTGGGTGCTAGGTTGGACTGGATGATCTTGGAGGTCTCTTCCAACCCGGTTGATTCTATGATCCTGGATGATTCTGTGGTGACATTCTGATTAAATTTGTGCAGGCAACCTTAGTTACTGAATTTCCTACTACTGACTGTGTGACTTTTCAATTTTAATAGTATTTAATACCATTTTATTTGAACAGGTCAACAGGAAAAGTAGAAACTCTGTCACTTAATACTGCATCTCTTTTAATCACAAAGAGTTTAGTATTTAACTCAGATGTTAAACTGCTTTAGAGCCAGTTAGGAACCTTCTTCCCTCTGCAAGAGAGCTTCAGAGGTGATAAGAGACTGAGAACTCAAGACCTCATTCTGCAGCAGGAAACACATTATCATACAGGTGTCATTTTATCCCATCCTTATGAATCCTCATCTGCAGATTCCAGATATCCTCTGCTTTTGGTTCTTGCATTGCTGCCCTGCAGTATTAAACCATAGCACACATTCAGCTCTTTCATATGTACGGTGTGACATTCAGCCCTTTGTTATTAAGTACTGGGAAAGGCTTCAAAGTGAGAATTGGATAAAGGAGGCAGAGAATTGACTCACAAATAGTGGTGTCTGATAACAGGTGAAAGAAACGAGGCTACTGCTGCCTTTTGTGCTGGAAACCACCATGACTGCAAGGGAAAAGGAACAGCAGAGATGGGATAGGGAGGGATTTAGGAGTGGCAGGGCTGAAGCAGTGAAGGTGAAAGCAAACAAGGAATAAAACTAAACAAACACACTTGTGGATATGTGGGTGTCTTGCACACACCCTAAAGGACTCCAAACTCAAAGCATTTATTAGCTCCAGCAGTTAGGATTCAACTAAGGCAATGCAAGGATGGTGGTGGGAGAGGGAAGCACCTCAGAAGGGCCTTCTGCCTTCTGTGTCAGTTGCAGGTTGGGACTGCAGACAGCAATAAGATATCCCTTGAAGACAGCAATAAGATGTGCCAGGGGGAGCACAGAAGGCAGCCAGAAAGCAGTGAGATGTCACATTGTGGGAGGAATGGAGGGGGGGAGCTACTTTAGCTCAATAGAAGAGGAAGATGAAAGAGTCAAAGAAATAAGTGAATGCCTCCACACATTCACTTCTATTTTCAGCTTCTCAGGCAGAAAAAAAAAGTCTTTCCCACATTAGAACTCTAAGCAGTACAAGAGAAAAACAACACCCAAACTGCTTTCCCCTCCAACTCCTGAGCCATCCATAGTGAAAAAGAAAGGAAAAGGAAGCTCTTGAATTTCATCATCTGACTTGAGAAAACTCTGAACAAACCTCTCATCAGTGGTTCATAAGGCCCGGTCTTGTTCAACATCTTTGTGAGTGCCGTGGACAGAGGCACTGAGTGCAGCCTCAGCAAGTTTGCTGCCCACACCAAGCTGTGTGTTCAGCAGCAGCAGCCAGGCTGGAGGGCAGGGGTCCGTCCAGAGGGACCTGGACAGGCTGCAGAGGTGGGCACAAGCCAACCTCAGGAGGTTCCACAAGACCAAGTGCAAGGTCCTGCAGCTGGGTCAAGGCAATCCCAAGCACAAATGCAGGCTGGGCAGAGTGGCTGGAGAGCAGCCCTGAGGAGAGGGACTTGGGGGTGCTGCTGGAGGAGAAGCTCAACAGGAGCCAGCAGTGTGCACTTGCAGCCCAGAAAGCCAAGCAGAGCCTGGGCTGCAGCAGGAGAAGTGTGGCCAGCAGGGCCAGGGAGGTGATTCTTCCTCTCTGCTCTGCTCTGCTGAGGCCCTACCTGGAGTACTGCATCCAGTTCTGGAGCCCCTGGGACAAGAGGGATGTGGAGATGCTGGAGTGTGTCCAGAGCAGGGCCAGAAGGATGCTCAAAGGGGTGCAGCACCTCTGCTAGGAGGACAGACTGAAAGACTCTGTGTGTGGTGGGGAAGGAAAACAGCTTTAGAACTTAGATACAATAAATATGCACAATTCAATATGCTTCTGGCACTTCCAGTCCGACGTGGGGGAGTTATGTATATCTCACCTCTGAATCTGTACATTGGAGCTACTTAGTAACTTCCAGCAGGGTCTATTTTTTCATCAAGTGAGCCTCTGCTGCAGTTTCTGAGGTTTGCCTTAACCCTGTGTCGTTCTTCTGCTCCAACCACAAATGTTCAAAGCAGATGTGCAGCACCACAGATGTCTAGGACCCAGCAGCAGGCTGCTGCCACTGCTTTCTGAACCCCCAACGCTTTGACCACGTTTCTGGTCTCAGACCTACCGTTCCTCAGCATCTTTTTGTGCGTCTAATGAAACCCCCAGGCAGCATGAGGAAAAAAGCTTGTGCTTATAAAGAACGCCTTAGAAATGACAGACGACGAACCTCACCCTCTCTTTAAAAGTCTCGGTGGGTTCATGCCCCCTTTCCTCAGTTAGGAGTGGAGGAGTGCTGGGCAGAGCTCTGCCATCACTTAGCTCCCTCCCTGACACCTGTAGCTGTTACCTTGAAAAACATGCAGCTAGCTAAGGAGTGTGACACCCCTCCCCTAATCCGAATTAACGACCCCTTCGTCTCTGTTACCAGTTCGAAATCCAATGGATGGTGATCCACTGCGACCCTCTCAGACCACAGCGCGAAGGCTGCGGCGAGCTGCCGACCCGGGTAAGCTCCCTGCCCTGCCCTGCCCTGCCCTGCCCTGCCCTGCCCTGTTCGTCGCCTGCCAGCAGCATCCCACAGAACCCTCCTTCCCCGCCCCGTTTCTGGCCCCAGATGCCTGTTTTCACCATACCTGCCTGGAATTTGGTGCCTTTAGAAACCCAGCCCCCCCAAGCAGCCTTATTTTAACCCTTCTGTGACTTTCTCCCCCTCCTTTCTCCCCCTCTCCTTGGGTGGGAGAATCCCCAAAGCTGAGCCTTGCAGGCGGGGGAGGATGTTCGCCGCTGCCGTCCCAGCGGGCAGCCTGACCGGGTGGGGAAAGCCCTCGGTAGGGGGAAGGTGAAAGTCGGTGCCCAAAGCCACAGCAGCAGGGCAAAGGGTTAATACGCTGCTGGCATTCAGTCCTCTCCTCCCCAGCCTTCTGCTTTCCTCCAATCCCGGAGACCCTCCCCAAGGCGCCGGCGAGCTGCCGTGTGGGGCTGCGGCGGGGCTCTCCCTTCGGCCACCCCAGTAGCCGCAGCTCGCTCCCTCCATCTCCATGGCCAGGGCTCGGCGGGGCCTCCTGCCCCTAGGGCTTTTCCTGCAGGTTGTTTGCTTCTGCCTGGCTCAAGTAAGTTTATTCTGACTTGGACTCTCTTTTTCCTCCCTGACAGATAAGCCAGACAGTGATCGAGGTAAGTGGGAGAGCTCGGTGCCCAGGTGCGTGTGGAGAGAGGCTGAAGGCTGCTCTCTGTCGGGTCCTGGCACCGACCTGCTGGAGGGTTTTCCGTGCTTTTCTTCCCTGTAAGAGCTGTAGCTGAACCTGATGCGATGTTGGCAAAGGCCACTAAGGTGTCGATGGAACCAAAACTTTTATTTCATGGGGAAAGGCTGAGAGAGCTGGGGCTGATTAGCCTGGAGAAGAGCAGCCGGAGGGGGGAATCGTCTCAATGCTGATCAATAGCTAAAGGGAGGGTGTGAGGAGAATGGAGCCAGCCCCTTCTCAGCGGTGTCCAGAGACAGGACAAGGGGCAGTGGACACAAACTGAAACACAGGGGGTGCCATGTGAATGTAAGTTAAAAAGTCTTGACTTTGAGAGGGGCAGAGCCCTGGAGCAGGCTGCCTGGTGAGGCTGTGGAGTCTCCTCCTCTGCAGACTTTCAAGCTCACCCGAACAAGTTGCTGTGTGCTTTACTCTGGGTGATCCTGCTGTAGGGTGGGGGTTAGGCTGAGTGATCTTCGGAGATCCTTCCCAAGCCCTGCCATACTTCTGTGAATTGGCTGCAGGGTGGTAGGTGGCATCCTAGGTTGAGTACTGAGTTCAGTTTTGGGCTCCCCGGTTGAAGAGGGGCAGGGATCTGCTGGAGAAGGTCCAGCAGAGGGCTATGAGGATGATGAAAGGATTGAAGCACTGCCTGATGAGGAGAGGCTGAGGCACCTGGGGCTGCTTAGTCTGGAGAAGAGAAGACTGAGAGGGGATTTAATCAATGTCTATAAAGTCATTGAGGGTCAGGAGTGGGGACAGGCTCTGCTCTCTTGTGCCCTGGGACAGGACAAGGAGCAATGGATGGAAGCTGCAGCACAGCAGGTTCCACCTCAACACGAGGGAGAACTTCTTTACTGTAAGGGTCCCAGAGCCCTGGCACAGGCTGCCCAGAGAGGTTGTGGAGTCTCCTTCTCTGGAGCCTTTCCAGGCCTGTCTGGATGTGTTGCTGTGTGCCCTGAGCTAGATTGTCTGGTCCTGCTCTGGCAAGGGGCTGGGCTGGATGACCTCTTTGGGTCCCTTCCAACCCCTAACATCCTGTGAGCCTGTGATTGTGGGAATTGCCATCTACCCCTGGCTGGATTGTTACCGGGAAGACTGCTGCATGGTTCCTGGAAAGACATCCAGAGTTCCAGCCCTGCAGGGAGCGAGCGACCAGGCACAGGGCCCCAGCAGAGCCTGGGTCAGCCTCCTGCTCACAGAGCACCGTTGTGGGGCCATGGGCTGGAAGGAGAACAGAGCCTTCCATTATAGACAGGGAGACCTGTAAAAGCATTTCTCCTGCCCCTCGGGAGCCTGGGGCTTTGTGAAAGCAACTCTGTAGCTGCTAATGCGATCCTGAGGAACCAGGGGAAACCACTGGGCACGGCACTGAAGCTGGGAAAGGGTTGCTTTAAGTTCCCTTTGCTAGCACAGCCTCTCAGGAAGACTGACCCCTTTGTGCTGGCTGAAGGAGTAATCAGAGCAGCTTAGGGCATTTCAGTGTTGCATTCACAAAGATCACTCTTTTTACCTCTGCCACCCACCCTGCCATTGCTATAGGATAGGTTGGACCATCTTGGAGGTCTCTTCCAACCTTGTTGATTCTATGGTGGTCAGATCCTGCTGGCTTGGGGCAATCAAGACCCTTGGGCCTTGCCTTGGCTCTGCCAGTATCTTGGGGTGCAGGAGAGTGGCTGTGCCCAGGGAAGGGAGCAACTTACATCAGTCCTACCCACAAAGGATCAGCACAGCAACACTTAAGGTGGGATCCTGACATGTATGGAGTGAGGACACAGCTAACCCATACAAGCCACTTCCCATGGTGCCAGCCCCACCCAGGATAGGTCTTACAGCTTTGCCAGACTTTCACTGCTCTTTTTAGAAGGTGATAGGTTGGACTTGATGCACCTGGTTAATTATGTGTGATGTGATTCGATTTTTTCCCTCCTTGTCAGAGAGGTCTCCCTGGTCCACCAGGCCCCCCAGGTCCACCAGGGCCACCAGGAGTACCCGGTATTGATGGCATTGATGTAAGTGTTCCCCATGCCCTGCCTAGGAGATAGGAAATGCCTTGAGATGAATCTGCATTATTCTCCCTTGTGTTTGACTGTGGGGAGTTCCAGCTTAGCTGCAGGTACATGCAGGAGTTGATGGGTCTCATATTCTGTAGTGGGCTGGGGTAGCCTTTCAGCTTCTCTCTCCTGTGGAAAGCAGAGGATCATTTATTTCATGTCACAAGTGTCATATGCTGTGGTTATTTGTCTTAAATGAGCTGTGGGGCTTTTATAATTCCAATCCCCAGAGGGGCTACATAGCATCATGCATATTAAAGTATGATAAGGATTTGTGGTGTTATTCCTGATGGGATCTTTCCCCCCAACTCCTGTCAGAAGCTTCTCTTAGCCTATGCCAGCGACCCTGTACATTTAACATTCATTTTCCCACAGTATGAATCAGTTTGAGACTATTCCTGACAAGTCTCTAGATCAGTGTTTTCCATGAGGGACCATAAAATCTTCATGTGGCTCTGAATAACTCTTTTCATGTCTTGTTAGGGGGAGAGAGGTCCAAATGGCCCCCCTGGCCCACCGGTAAGTGATTTCAGCTACTTTGCTTTTCTCCTGTGAGAGAAGTTTTGAGCTTTGTTTCTGATTCCCTCTTGCAAACATTTTTAACTGTGTCTGTTTAAATCCCTAAGGGTCCAGATGGGGATGCAGGCAAACCAGGATCCCCTGGGCTGCCTGGACAGCCAGGAGCTGATGTGAGTACAGTTGCTTTTCTGGCATTTCCTCCTAGTTGGCTGCTTGATATTATGTGTTTATTTATTCATTTATTTTAAGGAATAATGCTTGGGCTTAGACTATTTCTGTAAGAAGCCCAACCTTGCTTTGAGGTTTCTGGCTTCCTCTCAGCTGCCAGTGAATACCTGTGGTGTTGCAATAGAGCAGGAGCTTTACTCCAAAGCTGAAAGATGCTTTTGGAGGAGCATAGCCACACTGAGGTGTGATAGCTTGGGAGCTACCTGTCCCCCTCCAACACTTATGAAATCACCCAGACTAGACTCAACCATCTGGAAGTTAAGGAATGAAGCCTTTTTGCAGCTTAGCACAATTTACAAGCAGATATACGGAAATATTTGCAGCTATATACAAGTTAAAAGTAATACAGAAACACAACCTCCCTCCCAGAAAGCCCCAGGAGGGCTCCTGACCCAAGCCTCCTCCCCACTCCCTCTTTCCCTGCCTTCAGAAATAACCAGACCAACCCATGTACATCTCACAGGATAAATTTGGAGAGATCTGAGGTGAGATGTCAAAAAAGGATGACGAGGATAGAGGAGAAAAAAGGTTAGGTGGAATTAAAGAGTTGAGGCAGAGACAGCCACACAGACCCAGACTGCCAGAGAGAAGGAACAGAACTGAGAGCTGAGAAGTGTTTGAGAAGTGTCTTAGCTATATTTTTACTAGAATCATAGAATCAAGCAGGGTGGAAGAGACCTCCAAGCTCAGCCAGTCAAACCTAGCACCCAGCCCTGGCCAATCAACCAGACCATGGCACTAAGTGCCCCAGCCAGGCTTGGCTTCAACACCTCCAGGCACAGAGACTCCACCACCTCCCTGGGCAGCCCATTCCAATGCCAATCACTCTCTCTGCCAACAACTTCCTCCTAACATCCAGCCTAGACCTCCCCTGGCATAACTTGAGACTGTGTCCCCTTGTTCTGAAATGCTAAACCAGAGTCTTTCCAGTCCTTGTAAAGTCATGGAAAGAACATAGGTGCCTAGGAGTACTCTCAGTCACTCTCTCTGTGAAGAACTTCCTCCTAACATCCAGCCTAGACCTTCCCTGGAGTAGTGGCATTTCTTAGCAGAAAAATGAGTGATATAAATTACTGGTGTTGGGGTTTTGGGCCTCCCTCCCTCCCTTCCTCCCTCCCTCCCTCCCTTCCTTCTCACAGCTAAGGATTTAACTTCTCTGAGTAAAATATTCTAATTAGCCTCAAACCAGCATATGAGAGCAGCCAGAGCAGCAGCTGAGGAGCAGCACAGGGCTGGTGGGGTGCTGCCAGCCTTATCTGGAGGAAGTGTTGGACCACCTTGCTACAGGGAGGAGGCCCTGCTGTGTCCTCCCTGCACACCCACTGCGTGCTCACCTCCTAATTGGGGTTTTAGATTTGCAATACCTTCTCCCACTTCTAATTGCTGAGACCCTTCTGACTTTTGCCATCTCCTTTTCCTTTTGGTGTCAGGTTTAATAGACTGAGTAAGGACACTGTACAGTAATTGCCTGTAATGATCTTGTGAGCTTTCAAAAGCAGACTGCCAGACTAAATATCCCTTTGGGTGCACACTGAAGTGCTGCAAAAAAATATAAGAGAGAGAGAAAAGTTTGGGGACAAATGTTAAAGCAAAGCTTTCCTTTGTGGACCTCTGGAAGTTTCTAAGCCATAGAAGCTGGTTAAAAATTTGGAAATGAAAGAAAAGCTTCTAATGAGTTCAGAGCTGTGATTGCTTTTCAATTCTAGCCAGCTGACCAAGTGTGGTTCAAAACCTGACCTCAAATCCAACCTGTTGTGGGTTGCTTTGCATTTGAGGTGTGGTGGTGGTGGTGGTGGTGTTACTGAGTGACTTATTGGATATGGAAAACATTGAGAGTTGTTTTTGGCCACAAAGTAAAACTAATCAAGCTCCCATTGAAAGAAACAAGATAATGTGAGACTCACACATTCACAGACTGTGTTGGCTTGATCCTCAAAGGACATCTTGTTCAATCCCCCTGCAGTTAGCAGGGACACCTCCAACTAGAGCAGGTTGACCTGACTTTGAATGTCTCTAGGGATGGGGCCTCAACTACAGCCCTGAGCAACCTGTTCCTGTGTTTGACCAGTAAAGAGGGAAGGAGAAAGGGAGAAAGAAGGAAAAAAGGACAGAATAGAAAAATGGAAAAAGGAGAAATAAAGAGAAAAAAGAGAAAAGGAAAAAGGAGAAATAAAGAGGGGAAAAGGAGGAAAAGAGGAAAATGAAGAGAAAAGGTAAAAGGAGGGGAAAGGAGGAGAAGAGGAAAATGAAGAAAAAAGGTAAAAGGAGAGGAAGAGGAAAATGAAGAGAAAGGGGAAAAGGAGAAGAGGAAAATGAAGAAAAAAGGTAAAAGGAGAGGAAGAGGAAAATGAAGAGAAAAGGGAAAAGGAGGGGAAAAGGAGGAGAAGAGGAAGAGGAAAATGAA
>WAAF01006450.1:0-10121 GCA_013400475.1 Tricholaema leucomelas | reverse complement strand
CCTTTAGATCTTTTTCCCCCCTCCCTTTAGATATTTCTTTCTATTGTATGCCATAATTTATGCCCTATTTTATGTCATATTTTATTGTAGTGGATCCTCTTCCACAGCAGGGCTCTCTTTCCACTCAAAACCAGCTTCTCCCATTCTACTGTGGGACCTTTTTTCTGGGTTGATGTTTGCCCTGCTTACCTCACCTGTCCTTCTGTAGCTGCTTGATTTCTCACTGTGGCTGTGTTGTATGGATATCTAACTGCTGCTTCTCATTATTATTATCATGAGCCCACACATTTATTTCATCCATTTTAGGGAGATCAAGGCAAAAGAGGACCCCCAGGGCCACCAGGACCACCAGGTCCTCGGGTAAGCAGTTGCCTTTAATAGAATAGAATAGAATAGAATCAACCAGGTTAGAAGAGACCTCCAAGATCATCCAGTCCAACCTAGCACCCAGCCCTATCCAGTCAACCAGACCATGGCAGTAAGTGCCTCATCCAGCCTGGCCTTAAACACCTCCAGCCATGGGGCCTCAACCACCTCCCTGGGCAACCCATTCCAGCCTCTCACCACTCTCATGCTCAACAACTTCCTCATGTCCAGGCTGAATCTTCCCACCTGCTCCATTCCTCCCAGCCCTGTCACTCCCTGGCAGACTAAAAAATCCCCCCCCAGCTTTTTTGTAGCCCACTTCAGATCCTGGAAGGCCACAAGAAGGTCACCTGGGAGCCTCCTCTTCTGCAGCCTGCACAGCCCCAACTCTTTCAGTCTGTGCTCACAGCAGAGCTGCTGCAGCCCTCTGAGCATCCTCCTGGCCCTGCTCTGGACACACTCCAGCATCTCCACATCCCTCTTGTCCCAGGGGCTCCAGAACTGGATGCAGTACTCCAGGTGGGGTCTCAGCAGAGCAGAGGGGCAGAATCACCTCCCTGGCCCTGCTGGCCACACTTCTCCTGCTGCAGCCCAGGCTCTGCTTGGCTTTCTGGGCTGCAAGTGCACACTGCTGGCTCCTGATGAGCTTCTCCTCCAGCAGCACCCCCAAGTCCCTCTCCTCAGGGCTGCTGTCCAGCCACTCACTGCTTAACAGAGCAGGATGTTGCAGCCACACAGGAGGCTGGGTGCTGTGAAGTGCAAACCACTGGCAAATAAACACGTGCTGAGCAATGTCTTTGTCACAGCTGCACTGACCCTAAATCCATGTGCTTTATTTCTGCCATGTTCCTTGTTTTCACCACCTTTCCCAGAGGCATTGTAAAATGGAAGAGTGTTAAAGCTGAGAGGAGTATTTTCTGCCTGATGTCTGTACTGCCTAACCACAGAATGCCAAGGGGTGTAGGGCACCTCCAGAGATCACTCAACAACTTCCTCATGTCCAGGCTGAATCTTCCCACCTGCTCCATTCCTCCCAGCCCTGTCACTCCCTGGCAGACTNGCCATGTTCCTTGTTTTCACCACCTTTCCCAGAGGCATTGTAAAATGGAAGAGTGTTAAAGCTGAGAGGAGTATTTTCTGCCTGATGTCTGTACTGCCTAACCACAGAATGCCAAGGGGTGTAGGGCACCTCCAGAGATCACTGAGTCCAACCCACCTGCCAAAGCAGGACTCATCAGACCTGCTTCTTTCTCTTGTACTGACTTGGATTCATTTCATTTGATTTAGGGAACAATTGGCCTGCAAGATGGTGACCCACTGGTAAGGTAGTCTCCATGCTGGCTTTCTATTGAGGGGTCATCTCAGATGACCTCATTGAACCTCTGTGGTTGTAACCTTGTGGATGCTTTTCCAGTGTCCCAATGCTTGTCCACCTGGACGTCCAGGACATGCTGGCTTGATGGGAATGAAGGTAAGAGGATCTGCTTTGTCCAAGTATTCCTTACAGAGATCCCAGAACATAGAATCACAGAATGGGTTAGGTTGGAAGGGAGCTCAGAGCTCAGCTGGCTCCAACCCCCTGCCATAGGCAGGGACACCTCCCACTAGAACAGCTTGCTCAAGACCTCACCCAGCCTTGCCTTGAACACCTCCAGGGAGGTTGTGGAGCACAGAAGCACAGAATGTGGTCAAAGATCCCATTCTGTGCTTCTGTGCTCCACAACCTCCCTGGGCAACCTGTGCCAGTGTCTCACCACCCTCACTGCAAAGAACCCTCTCCTAACATCTAGTTTGAATCTTCCCCCTGACAGTTTAAACCCATTCCTCCTCTTCCTGTCCTTACAAGACCTTCAACCTGTCTCTACAAGACCTACAATATCAGGGAAGGTGATTCCTGGCTTGACCAAATGGCAGTTTGCTGCTAATTGCACTTTGCAGCAGTGTTGGGTGCTTAGAGTTATTTCAACTCTTGACTGCCAAAACAGCCTCTCCTTGGTGAAGTCTCTTACTGCTGCTGTAATCTTCAGGGTGAAACTTAGGTATGGTTCTGAAGGGGTTAGAGTGAGTAAAGGATTGATTCCTTCACTTGCTGAACCATTTGTTGTCTGACTCTAGACACTCCAAATATCCTTCTAAAGTTTGAGTTGGATGAGACCTTAAAGATCATCTCCTTCCAACTCCCCCAGCCAAGGACACCTCCCACCAGCCCAGGTTGCTCAGTGCCTCATCCAACTCTGCCTTGAACACCTCCAGGAAGGGGACATCATCCAACTCCCCCAGCCAAGGACACCTCCCACCAGTCCAGGTTGCTCACTGCCTCATCCAATCTGGCTTTGAACACCTCCAGGGAGGGGATATCCACAACCTCCCTGGGCAACTTGTGCCAGTGTCCCCCCACCCTCACTGCAAAGAATTTCTTTGTCATCTCCAGTCTAACTCTTAATCTGTTTCCCTCTTTCTCACTTCATGGGAGACCTCTCAGATACTAAACTGAAATCAACATATTTAAGTTTCATTTTAGCTAAGCCTTTTATTTCCCTGTTTCAAATATATTTGTTCTGCTGTTCTGGGGGAATGATGTTGGCCTAGGGAAATTCCTGGATTCATAGGATGGTTTGTGTTGGAAGGGACCTTAGAGATCATCTAGTTCTAGCCCCTCTTCCATGAACTAGAGACACCTCCCACCAGCCCAAGTTGCTCAATGCCTCATCCAACCTGGCCTTGAACACCTCCAGGGAGGGGACATCCACAACCTCCCCAGGCAACCCGTTCCAGTGTCTCCCCACCCTCACTGCAAGGAATTTCTTTGTCATCTCCAGTCATCACCTTCTGCTAGCTCAGGTTGCTCAAGGACTCTTCCAGCTCTGCCTTGAACACCTTTGGGATGTTCTGGGATGTCATGGGGACATCCATGACCTCCCTTGACATATTGTTAAGGGATAATAGAAGAAGAAATACCAACTTGAGTAGAAACAGAGCTTTGTTATATCCAGGCTCTCAGATGGTATCTGAGACATGGTGGTAGGCAGAGAAGTGAGGAAGCAGTGATCAACGAAGGTAGTTCTGAGCAGTCTGTGTCTGCTTCTTGAAACTTGGTGTTGTAATTGTGAATAATCTCTCTTGACTTATTTATTTCCATTTACTTTAGGGTCAGAAAGGGTCAAAGGGAGAGTCTGGTGAACCAGGAAAACAAGGATATAAGGTAAAAAACCAATAAGGAAATACTACCTATGACAATGCTTCAGAGCAACCAAAGGCTTCGTTCTTCATGGTTTTCATTCACCTCTACTCTGTAGTTATTAAATTGTCCTCATCTTGCTTTACATTTTGATTTTCAATGTAATTAAAATGGAGCTTATGGCAAAAAAAGAACCTAAGGTAGAATTTACTAACTGAGAAACTTCCAAATGCTTCATTAGGGATCCACAGAAATTAAGAGCTGATGAGCTGCTAGGTGCTGCCTCTGTGAGCTGAGGCTGTACCCTGGCTATGAAATTATATCCTTAGGGACTGGGGCACTTGGGAGGATTTCTCATCCCAGTCAGTTCTGGGCATATCCCATAATGATCATAGAATGGTCTAGGTTGGATGGGGCCTCCAAAGCTCATCCAGTCCAACCACCGCAGTCAGCAGAGACATCCTCTGCTAGATCAAGTTGCGCAGAGCCCTGTCCAGGCTCACCTTGAATATCTCCAGGGATGGGGCCCCAACTACCTCCCTGGGCAACCTGTTGCAGTGTTCCAGCAGCCTCCTGGTGCAGAACTTGTTCCTCACATCCAATCTAAATCTGCTCTGCTCTAGTTTGAAGTCATTTCCCCTTGTCCTGTCACTACATCTTCCTTGTACTGGAGATGCTTTGCAATGACCCTTTTGACTAATGGCTGGGTGGAATGTGAACATAAACAAGTATCTGTGGGTGGAATGTGAACACAAACACGTATCTGTCTGTGCTCTGAGGAAGCAGTGGGACTTCATTTACATTTCCTTCAAGCAGGATGTGTGTGTTACATGAACCAGCAAACAGTAAACGTGCCTCCTGTGATGGCAGAGCCATGTGCATGGTGTGGCTGAGCTCCAGATGTCTTCCTTTTGCTTTCTCAGGGTGAAGAAGGAGACCAAGGACCCAGTGGTGAAGTGGGAGCTCAAGGGCCTCCAGTAAAGTATTTCCTTTTAAATAGTTTTCCCCATCTGCTCTGCTGTGTCATGTCTTTCTTTTCCCTTCTTATTGTGTGCAAATAGTTAGGGTCAAAAACTCTCCACACCTTTCTCTTTCTTCTGCCCTCTTGTGTCGGAGTCAGAAGGGGATTGCATTAAGGCTCTCCAGAAAGCTACACTCCAATGTGGCACAAAGCCTTAGGCTGTTGAGAAGCAGCAGAAGCAAAGGCTTATTTCATAGAATCATAGCATCAAGCAGGTTGGAAGAGACCTCCAAGCTCATCCAGTCCAACCTAGCACCCAGCCCTATCCAATCATCTAGACCATGAATTGTCCTGTATGTTATGTCCAACCTATATCTGCCCTGCTCCAGTTCCAAACCATTGCCCCCCATCCTATCCCTACAAGCCCTCTTAAGCAGTCCCTCTCCAGCCTCCCTGGACTGTGCTTAGGTTGTGCCAAGAGTTGCTTTTGTTGTGATGTGAGGGTTTTTTTTGTTTGGTTGTTGTTGGGTGGATTTTTTGGATGTGGTTTTGATTTTTATTTATTTATGGCCTTCCCTTCCATCATTTTGATGCTTTTGTGACTTCAGTGCCTGTGTTTCTTCAAACCATGCTGAACTGTGGCCTTCAGGCTTAGCTAAGACTTGAGGGGAAGGAAGCAGCAGCCGTGGAAGGACACATTTTTGTGTGTGATTTGCTTTTTATTCAGGCCTTTTTAGCATGCCAGAGAAGCACCTTACAATCACACCTGTGTTTGGGGAATTTTCTTCATGGCCTGCTTCACTTCTTTCCTCTGGCACATGCCTCTGCAGCTCCCTTCCTGCTGGTTTCTTGTGGTTAGCACAGCTGAGCAGGCAATAGGGAACAGAAGGAAGGGAATTAGAGGGATCACAGAGGCAGGCTCAACACGTTTAAGTTGTGTAGTTTGTTTCCTGATGGAGTTTTATGCCATTGTTTCTTTTTTTCCTGGGTGTAAAATTAGTTCTTTAAAGCCATTCTGGTCCAGATGTGACATCACATAGGCCCTTACCCTGCTGCACTTGACATCCCCATCCTAAAGTAAAGAATTAACCTCCAGCTTAGGACTGGAGTGAGATAAAGAGAGAACAGAGAGGGAGTAAAAGGAAGGGTCTAAGCCTTATGCCTGATGCTGAAAAAAGAATCCCTGGTGCAGAGAAAATCTTGTGTTAAGATGCAGCTTCTGCTGTCTGAGGGGTCTGTGGGGACCAATTAATGTAGCTCAGCTTGGTGAAGTTCTTCAGTTGCTGTGAAATAACACAGCAGAATTAAAAACCAATTAGAGATTGGCTTTCCCTTCCCTTTCTAAAGTGTATTACTGATTTTACTTCTCTGCTTCACCAGCTGAGGACAAACACCTTATGGCTGGGGGTTTGGTTTCTCTACAGGCAGGAGACATCTCATGTAGTTTCAGTCTCTGAGGAAGAGGAGTAAATGGAAGCCTACAAGGCTGCATTTAGAAGGGAAGTGATGATAGTTAAAACACAGCCTGCTGCACTAGAATGTCTCCTAAGCCCAGCCCCTCAGGTGTGGCAGGCACATAAACCTAACACCTGCATTATCACAGGCTCACAGGATGTTAGGCCTTGGAAGGGACCTCTGGAAGTCATCTGGTCCAGCCTCCCTGCCAGAGCAGGAGCAGAGAATCTAGCACAGATTGCACAAGAACACATCCAGACAGGGCTGGAAAGGCTCCAGAGAAGGAGACTCCACAACCTCTCTGGGCAGCCTGTGCCAGGGCTCTGGGACCCTTCCAGGCAAGAAGTTCTTGCTCATGTTGAGGTGGAACTTCCTGTGTTGTAGTTTCCATCCCTTGCCCCTTGTCCTGTCCCAGGGCACAAGTGAGCAGAGCCTGTCCCTGTCCCTTCCTTCCTGACCCCCAGCCCTCAGCTATTGATAGACATTGCTCAGATCCCCTCTCAGCCTTCTCCTCTGCAGACTAAGTAGCCCCAGGACTCTCAGCCTTTCCTCCTCAGGCAGTGCTCCAGGCCCTGCAGCATCCTTGTAGCCTTCCTTTGAACTACCTCCAGTAGATCCCTGTCCCTCTTGAACTGGAAAGTTCAGAACTGGATGCAATATTCCAGTGGAGGTCTCACTAGGGCAGAGAAGAGAGGGAGGATAACCTCCCTGGGTCTGCTGGCCACACTCTTCTTAATGCCCCCCAGGATCCCATTGGCCCTCAAACACCTTGCCCAATGTTGCCTGCCTCTGGTGTTCTGTAAAGTCTGATGGTACTTCCCTCCTGTGTCTGTCCCATACTCCACTTAAGCCTGTGTACCACTTTGTCAGATATGGCCTTTCTGTGTTCCTCTCACATAGAATCAGTCAGAGTTGGAAGAGACCACAAGGATCAACCAGTCCCAACCCCCCTGCCTTGGGCAGGGACACCCTACCCTAGAGCAGGCTGCCCACAGCCTCATCCAGCCTGGCCTGAAACACCTCCATAGGCTCCACAGGGAGAATCCTTCAGCTCTGTGATCATCAAGAAGAGAAATCTGTGATTTATCTGTCTTTTGTTTTTTCAGTCCTCAAGGCCTGCTTGTGGTGGTATCATTCAACCTGCTCATTCTGGTATTCTCCTGAGGAGCCTTAAATCAGCAAAATACCAAATTACCCTACAAATTCAACAGCCTACTACAGGATGAAATAATAGAATAGAATAGAATAGAATAGAATAGAATAGAATAGAGCCAGTTGGAAGAGACCTCCAAGCTCATCCAGTCCAACCTAGCACCCAGCCCTATCCAATCAACCAGACCATGGCACTAAGTGCCTCATCCAGTCTTTCCTTGAACACCCCCAGGGACGGTGACTCCACCACCTCCCTGGGCAGCCCATTCCACAAAGAAAGCAGGCAGAGCTGGGAATCTTCTGTCTGCAAACTAGGACAGCCTTGATGAAAAGCTGGAAGGGTAATTGGAGTGGACTTTTCATTTGCAGGGCATCCTGGGCATCAGAGGTATAACTGGCATCGTGGGACCTAAAGGTACCAAAGTGAGTATTAACCCTTCCTGGGTAAAGTGAACCCCTTCCAGTATTTATAAGGCTAATTTAAACCTCTCCTTCCCTTCCCCACGTTTGCTGCCTCCTGCCAGCTCTACTTCCATAGCTGCTGTATTTTGGGTTAGGAAGAAAGGCAGCTTGGCCCTTCTGGTTGCTCTTAGTGTGCACTTCACACCTTTCCCTGATTCCTGGCAGCCTGGGGGGCGTGCAGGTGTGGAGACAGCAAGTTACAGCGGCTATAAATGAGAGCATCTTTTAGTTAAAGCTAGAACTGATTAAGCAGCCCCACCTGTGGTTGCATCCGCCTCAGGCTCTTTGCTCTTTCCACTGTCCCACTTTTGGTGAGGAATTTGACGAGGAGTTTGTTCTCTTTCTGTCTCTTGCATCTTTTGTGTCTGAAATTGCTGTTAATGTGGGCTTGGTCTGGGCTGGGTTCTTTTCCTGCTGCTCATCAAAGTGTCTCCAAGCATTCTCTCAGAACTGACCGGGGGGTGGGGAGGTTCTCTTCTTTCAGCTTCTTGCTCGGTCTCAGGGGTCACAATTTCTGGAGGGAAGAAAGTGCAGCAACCATTTCCTTCCCCACCAGTGCCTCTGATTAGGATTTCCCTCTCCAGAAGTGCCACTAATTAGGATTTCCCTCCCTGGAAGCATCACTAATTAGGATTTCCTTCCCCACCAGTGCCACTAATTAGGATTTCTCTCTCCAGAAGTGCCACTAATTAGGATTTCCCTCCCCACCAGTGCCACTAAGTAGGATTGCCTTCCCCAAGAGTGCCACTAATTAGAATTTCCCTCTCCAGAAGCGCCTCTAATTAGGATTTCCCTCCTTGGAAGCACCACTAATTAAGATTTCCTTCCCCAAGAGTGCCACTGATTAGGATTTCCTTCCCCATGGGTGCCACTAATTAGGATTTCCCTCTCCAGAAGTGCCTCTAATTAGGATTTCCCTCCCCATGAGCACTACTAATTAGGATTTCCTTCCCCACGAGTGCCACTAATTAGTATTTCCTTCTCCAGGAACACCACTAATTAGGATTTCCCTCCCCACAAGTGCCATTAGTATTTCTCTCTCCAGAAATGAAACCAGAAACTTATTGTGTGCTCAGCCTCAGCTTTGCCCTGATGCTGAACCTTCTCATGAGCAATCCTCCCTCACCCCTTGGCCCTGTTTGCAAAGCTGTCACTAACTGCACCTTTCTGGCTTTCTCTGTACCTCCTGATCCTTCAGATCCTTGCCTATTTTTTGTGTGTGTGCTATTTTGTCCTCTTGAAATATTTTTACTACATCTGCCTGGCAAAGGAGTTTCTTCTCTGCCAGGAGCTGCTGCCACAGAACATCCCCTGCAGTGCTGTGGACAGCTCTGCCTCCTTGCTGCCTGTTGTGACTTTGGTTAGGGAGTGAGCTGGAGGACATTTCCCCACAGTTACAAAGTGTTGGCTTCTATAATTCCCACAAAAATCAGAGATGGAGCTGAAAAAAAAAAACAACCCCCCAAAGCTGACCAAAATTGCTTGGTGTGGTTTTAAAAGTAGAGCTATAAACCACCCCCACCTCAGCAGGTGAGAATTGCAAAGCCAAGGGGAGTGGAAGTCGTTGGTGTTTCAGCTCTCTTCTCTTTCATGTCTTGTTCTGCAGGGAGCTCGTGGGCTGGATGGTGAGCCTGGTCCCCAGGGGCTCCCTGGTGCACCTGTAAGTAGAGTGTGTGTTAGCCAAGCACCTCCCAGGGGCTACCCAGGTAGCTCCTGAGTCCTTGCTGGCTGCAAACCAGAAATGCCTCTGCTGTATCCAAATGATTCCCCAAGTGGTTCATAGAATTTGCAGAACAGTTTGGGTTGGGAGGGACCTTGAAGGGCTGGAGCACCTCTGCTATGAGGAGAGACTGAGGGAGTTGGGGCTGTTCAGTCTGGAGAGGAGAAGGCTCCCAGGTGACCTTATTCATAGAATCAAGCAGGTTGGAAGAGACCTCCAAGCTCATCCAGCCCAACCTAGCACCCAGCCCTGGGCAGTCAACCAGACCATGGCACTAAGTGCCTCATCCAGGCTTTTTTTTGAACACCTCCATGGAGATCATTGCTAAGGATATTAAAGAGAAGTGATCCCAGTGGTGCAGCACTTGTAGCCATGCTCAGACACTGAGTCTGAGGTACCTGCAGTATCCAGGTGGGAATTGTGCTGCTATTGGTTTTTTGGCTACCAAAAGCAATTGAATGTAGTTTGGTTGTATTACTAAACTAAAATATCTATTTTACCCTTTCTTTTCTTGTAGGGGGATCAAGGCCAGAGAGGCCCCCTGGGAGAGGCAGGTCCTAAGGGAGAAAGGGTGAGCACAGACACATTGCAAGTCCTTTTGTCTTGCAAACAGTGTGAGTGGTGCAAATCTGTGTGAGTCGTCTGTGTTGGCACTCTTTGCGTCTGTGATTTCAGTGTCTCTGTTTTGGTTGTTTAAAATTATTGTGATTGTAATGAGAATAAAATATAATAATAGTATAACTCCTCCCTCTTCTCCTTCCTTCCTTCCTCCCTCTTCTCTTCTCCTTCCTTCCCGCCTCCCTCCCTCTTCTCCTCCCTCCCTCTTC
>WAAF01006449.1:1277-45459 GCA_013400475.1 Tricholaema leucomelas | reverse complement strand
GCAGCCTGGAGAGAAGGCTTGGAGGAGACCTTGGAGCAGACTTCCAGTATCTGAAAGGGACTACAGAAAGGCTGAGGAGGGACTATTGACAAGGTCTGGTAATGACAGGATGAGGAGGAATGGGTTTGAAGTGGCAGAGGGGAGATTGAAACTGGATGTTAGGAAGAAGTTGTTTGCAGTGAGGGTGGTGAGACACTGGCACAGGTTGCCCAGGGAGGTTGTGGAGCACAGAATCACCCAGTGTGAATTTTTGATCACATTGGGTGATTCTGTGCTCCACAACCTCCCTGGAGGTGTTTAAGGCCAGGCTGGATGAGGCCTTGAGCAACCTGTTCTAGTGGGAGGTGTCCCTGCCTATGGCAGGGGTTTGGAACTGGATGAGCTTTAAGGTCCCTTCTAACCTAAACCACTCAATGATTCTATGACTATGTCATGTCTCTGCAAATCATTCCAAATGGGTACTGCCAATAAAGCTCCATTTTCATAATCCTCAAGGATACCATAAAGTGTTTGAGAAATGCAGTATAAAATATGGTATTTACTTGAACAGCAAGTGCAAGGGATGAAATTTAGGCTAGTCAGCTTAAAGAGAGAAGGAAGTGCCAGAGCTGTGGCTCAGGAATTCTGTTTTTCTGGGGTGGGGGGAGGAGAGAAATGAACAAAAAGGAAGAAGAAAGCAGACAGCTCCCAAGCTGAGGATCCTGCCCCTTAACAATGCAGAAAGCTTTTACAAGATTTTGTGGACTCCTTGGGGCAACAAAATGCATTGAAGCATGCTTCTGAGCTCCTTCCCTGCAGCTCACAGGAGGCCTTCACAACCACTTAGAGTAACTTAGCATTGCCTGTAATTGTTCTGTGTTCAGACCTGACATATAAGCAACCCTAAAATCAGTCTCACAACCACTGTCTTAAGAATTTGTTCTCCTGTATTCAGCCAGTCTGTGCCTGAGGGTGCTCACTGTCAGCTCAGTTCTCATGCAGTCCTGCTGTCTCCATGTCAGTCTGCCACTTTATCCTCCTGCACATTAGAGTGGTGGGAGTTTTTTAACCAACTTGATCTGCATTCCTAAAGCTCCAACACATCTTCAAAACTGGTTGGTGGATAGAAGAGAAAGACACAAATCAGAATCCCTTAATGAGAAAGGAACATTACAAAGATAAAATTTGCACCTAATCCACACGTGCACAGGTCACAGGGTCACAAGATGTCAAAGGCTGGAAGGGACCCAAAGAGATCACAGCATCACAGGATGTCAGGGTTTGGAAGGGACCCAAAGAGATCACAGCATCACAGGTTTCCAGGGGTTGGAAGAGACTCAAAGAGATCACAGCATCACAGGATGTCAGGGCTTGGAAGGGACCCAAAGAGATCACAGCATCACAGGATGTCAGGGCTTGGAGGGGACCCAAAGAGATCACAGCATCACAGGATGTCAGGGGTTGGAAGGGATCCAAAGAAATCATTCAGACCAACCCCCCTACCAGAGCAGGACCATACTATACAATCTAGCTCAGAGGACACAGCAACACATCCAGACAGGCCTTGAAATGATCCAGAGAAGGAGACTCCGCAACCTCTCTGGGCAGCCTGTGCCAGTGCTCTGGGACCCTTACAGGCAAGAAGTTTCCTCTTGTGTTGAGCTGGAACCTCCTGTGCTGCAGCTTCCATCCATTGCTGCTTGTCCTATCCCAGGGAGCAGTGAGCAGAGCCTGTCCCCCCCCTCCTGGCCCCCAGCCCTCAGGTGTTTATAAATATTGACTCAGTCCCCTCTCAGTCTTCTCTTCTCCAGACTAAGCACCCCCAGGTCCCTCAGCCTCTCCTCATCAGGCAGTGCTCCAGGTTCATAATTGAAACAGCAAATGTGGTCTCTTCCCATGTGAAGCTGTCTTAACACATGAGGAAAAATGTGAGATTATTTTATAAGACAATGGAATAGAAGAAACATGAGAAATCAGGTGCAGGAGCAATGGAAACCGGGTGGAGAAGCAATGGAAACCAGGTGGAGAAGCAATGGAAACCAGGTAGAGAAGCAATGAGAACCAGGTGCAGGAACAATGGAAACCAGGTGGAGAAGCAATGAGAATCAGGTGCAGGAGCAATGGAAACCGGGTGCAGGAGCAATGGAAACCGGGTGCAGGAGCAATGAGAACCGGGTGCAGGAGCAATGGAAACCAGGCGCAGGAGCAATGGAAACCAGGCGGAGAAGCAATGATAATCAGGTGCAGGAGCAATGGAAACTGGGTTCAGGAGCAATGGAAATCGGGTTCAGGAGCAATGGAAACCAGATGCAGAAGCAACGAGAATCAGGTGCAGAAGCAATGGAAACCAGGTGCAGAAGCATTGGAAACCAGATTTTGTCAGTGCTACTTTAAAGGAACATCCTGTAGTGGTTTTGTTTCAGCATGGTATTGCATCTGCTTTCTTAACGAGATGTGTTCCGGTTTTCACACTTAACCACAAGGTAATCACATTCCAAAAAGATTCCCATAATTAAAACCTCAGAAACTGCAAAAAGTCCCACGTGAAATGCACCACAAAATGTAAGCTTGTAACAAAAAAAAATTGCACTTTTTGGATTTGATGATACTTAATGGAGGCAAACTTCTCAACCAGAGTTGTAAGTGAGGATTTAGAACGCTATGAAATGGTAAAAGCAAAACCTGTGTCAGTATAAATGCTGATTTTGCCTGTACTTCATTTACCCCATGTCAGTATCCTAAAATACTTACACTTGTCCTCAAAGAGTAGTAAGAGAAGAGTCTTCCATTTAACACAGCTCAAGCAAAAAGAGCCTTTTCCTAGTACAGATGACAAAGCTTACTACAGTTTACCTACCAAAGCGCTACGTAAAATAAAGGCAGGCAAAGCAAATGTAATGTTGCAGTCCACTGCTCCAATATCAATGCTGAGGTGTTAGGGAAAGAAAGCAAACAAAGGGCCTGGGACTGAAAAGCAGACAAGAGAAGCCAAGGAACATTTAAGCAGCATCTGCACAAGAGGCAGCAGAAGCACACCTTCAATTTTGCATGTAAATGGAAGCAAGAAAGCATCGCTGGCATGCTGCAGATTTACCTGAATTATATGAATATAAGCCTTTATCTGGAAAACAAATATTGAAATGAAGGAGTGTCAGGGTGAAATATATGAATAAATCCATGTCACAGGGATGGGCAGAACCTTAAACTGCATCAGAAATGCTGCTGCAGACCGAGGAATTTTGATGTTGTAGGCCACATTCATTCAAAACAATAAAACTCAAGCAGCTAGGAGAAATTAAACCACAAAAATGCCAATCACTACAGTCAGAGAGGAGTAGTTGAGCTATTAAATTCCAGCTCAGAAATACAACTGTACACTTACTATAAGCAATAAGAAAAGTGCCTAACTTGCTAACAGCAAAATGTGTATTCAGCTGGGCAGACAATACAAACTGATACCCTTAAAGCTATTGCTGTTGGCACAGCAGCAGCAATTCCTTAGCAGAACCTGCCTGAGAGGTACCTATGAATTCTACTTTGCATTTAACAAACTCAGAAGCGATGTTTCAGTCCATCTTCTACCTCCAGCTAGGTCTTGACTTGGTAAATATGTACACCCACAAATATCTTACCTACATATCATGTTACCACCAAATTTAAGAGCAAGAGAGCCAATGGCATCCTGGCCTGTATCAGGAGCAGTGTGGCCAGTAGGACAAGGGAGGTTCTTCTGCCCCTGTGCTCAACACTGGTCAGGCCACACCTTGAGTGCTGTGTCCAGTTCTGGGCTCCTCAATTCAAGAGATGTTGAGGTGCTGGAAGGTGTCGAGAGAAGGGCAGCAAGGCTGGGGAGGGGCCCGGAACACAAACCCTATGAGGAGAGGCTGAGGGAGCTGGGGGTGTGCAGCCTGCAGAAGAGGAGGCTCAGGGCAGACCTCATTGCTGTCTACAACTACCTGAAGGGAGGCTGTAGCAAGGTGGGGTTGGGCTCTTCTCCCAGACAGCCAGCAATAGAACAAGGGGACACAGTCTCAAGTGGTGCCAAGGAAGTAAAGATTGGATGTTAGGAGGAAGTTCTTGACAGAGCAAGTGATTGGCATTGGAATGGGCTGCCCAGGGAGGTGGTGGAGTTGCTGTCCCTGGAGGTGTTGAAGCCAAGCCTGGCTGGGGCACTTAGTGCCATGGTCTGGTTGATTGGACAGGGCTGGGTGCTAGATTGGGCTGGATGAGCTTGGAGCTCTCTTCCAACCTGGTTGATTCTACGATTCTATATCTTTTAGAATCTTTATGAAGTCCACCTGACCTGCTATTCATCAACTGCCTACTTTACCCTGTCTAGTGAGATATTTCAACAGAGTATTGCTTATTACAAGACAGAAGAGATGCCTGCTAACTTGCTTCTGTCAAGTAACCGCAGCAAAAATTGTTGCAACTAATCAAATTCCCTTCAACTTCTTCCAAATAGGATTCTAAAGTATTTTTGTGGTTTAATTATAGCTGATTTTTTTTCAAGCAGCACTGAATTAATATCTCACATTTACTGTATGAAGAAAAAAAGAAAAGAACCATTTGTGATGGTTTAAGGTCATTTCAGACACCCCTGTGTCATGTTAAATACCTTTAATTAAAGTATTTAATACACCACAGCTGTACAATAACTCTAACAAATAAATAATAAGGGTATAGTAATACAGGTAGAGATCTCTGTATCTCAGGAACAAAATATCAATGCATGCAAATAAAGACAACATGCCCAAGGCCTGTGCTCCATGAGAGAAAGAAAAACTAAGGAAGAAGCATGGAAAAGAAGAGGAAAGCAATAATACTTTTTTTAAAGTGCTATCCTTGCTCTCTAGGATATAATCTTTATAATACATTCATCATTCATACTCTGTGCCACTGCCCACAAAATGTTCCATATTATAACAAAAAAAAAAAACCACCCAAAAAGAGGTCCCTGATGCATGTTTCCATAAAACCCAACTCACTTACCTGCTGGTGGACAGCATCATTCTGGCTTCTTCAAGTAATACTCAGTGACATTCATTGGAAGTTGTCCTACTGCCTTACCAGACTCACAACAAACTAAAAGGGAATCGCTCTAACTCTGCAGCAAAAGGAGGCTCCAGAGGGCTTACAAGGAAGTCATTGGAAGACTGAGGTTTGAAAAGTAGATTTCACAAAGTAAAGTTTCAGATACATTGACCTGTGGAGGTCCCCTCCAACCTCCAACATCCTGTGATTGGAATTCATTACTACCAAACTTTAATGATCTTGGTATTGCTAAGTGTATCTCAGAAGCACAGAAACATCTAGACTGGAAAAGCCTCAGCATCACCAACTCCAACCTAGAACCCTGCTCCTTAAACCTTATTCCTAAGCATCACATCCAAACCACCCTTAAACACATCCAGGCTGGGTGACTCCACCATCTCCCTGGGCAGCTCATTCCAGTCCCTGACCACTCTTTCCATGAAAAACTCTTTCCTAATGTCCAATCTAACCCTCCCCAGCCTCAGCTTGAGGCCATTCCCCCTTTTCTGTCTCCAATTCCCTGTGAGAAGAGACCAGACCAGCATCTCTTAATGTTCTACAAAACAGACTTGAAAGCTTCAACATTAAGCAATGGAAAGGAGGATTGAATTAACAGTTAGAACATTCAACTGCTCTTGGATACGATGGAACAGACATAGAACTTGGCAAAACCAACCCTTGGCACCCAATGCTGACAAGGGCCCCTAAAAACGCTGTTTCAAAACTAATAATCACAGAATCACAGCCACATGCAGGCTGGCAAAGCCCCTCAGGATCACCAGCTCCAACCTAGAAGCCTACTCTACAGGATTCACCTTAAACCATAGCCCTAAGCACCACAGCCAAACAACCTTTAAACGCATCCAGGCTGGGTGACTCCAACACCTCTCTGGGCAGCTCATTCCAGTCCCTGACCACTCTCTCTGTGAAATACTTTTTGCTAGTGTCCAATCTAAACCTCCCCAGCCTCAGCTTGAGGCCATAAATAAGCAAGAGTTTCCTTTATATATGAATTCACATATTCAGAGAATGCTTTGGGTTGGAAGAGACCTTGACAAACATCCAGCTTCAACCCCTGTGCCATGGGCAGGGACACATTTTGCTAGCCCAAGTTGCTCAAGGCCTCACCCAACCTATCCTTGAACACCTCCAGGGAGGAGGCATTCATGACCTCCCTGGGCAACCTGTGCCAGTGTCTCCCCGTCCTCACTGTAAAGAACTTCCTCCTAATCTCCATTCTAAATCTACAATCCTGTTTCATCCATCAATTTCATAAACTCATAGAATCAACCAGGTTGGAAGAGACCTCCAAGCTCATCTGGTCCAACCTAGCACCCAGCCCTATCCAGTCAACCAGACCATGGCACTAAGTGCCTCATCCTGGCTTTGCTTGAACACCTCCAGGGACGGTGACTCCACCACCTCCCTGGGCAGCACTTACACCTCACCCCGTGCCAGGGAGGTTAGAACTAGATGATCCCTGTGGCCCCTTTCAACCCTGACTGATTCTATGATCCAGTTTGGTGTTTTTCTAGGCAGCCATAACAATTTTTAGCCACATTAAAGTCTCAGCATTGCCCCAGAAAATAGGCTCTAACTTGGGGAAATGCAGAAAGCTGACAAAAGACAACAAAAACTTTGCAGGGGATTCAAAACACTTTGCCTAGGAATTGCAATATTTTTTTCTTGCCATCTGAACAAATGCATCAAATTTAGGAGAAAAAAAAAAGCATATTATGTAGAGGTTTTTTCCATACTATATGCAATGGCTTTTGTAGGACAGAATTATAGGATGTGATTGTAGGGCATAATCCCTTTTTGTGCCTAGTCTAAATAAGTCTAAATACTTAATCTAAGCCTAGTAAGTCTAAATACTTATCACTGTAATTTCTTTGCCCTCCAGACTTTTTTTATATGCCTTAAGAATCATGAAACTCATTGGAGTCATTGATGACTAATCCTAAAATCAGTAGAAGTCAAATTCCCACTGTGAGAAAGCTACTTCTTAGTCTATTTATTTACTACTGAGTCTATTTATTTGAATGACTTCTGCAGTGTCAGATCTTGAAAACAACTCAGTTTGACAGGACAGGCTCTGCTCACTGCTCTCTGCAATAGAACAAGGAGCAAGGGATGGAAGCTGCAGCACAGGAGGTTCTACCTCAACACAAGGAGGAACTTCTTGACTGGAAGGGTCCCAGAGCACTGGCACAGGCTGCCCAGAGAGGCTCTGGAGTCTCCTTCTGTGGAGCCTTTCCAGCCTGTCTGGATGTGTTCCTGTGTGCCCTGAGCTAGATTGTATGGTCCTGCTCTGGCAGGGGGGTTGGTCTGAATGAGCTCTTTGGGTCCCTTCCAACCCCTGACATCCTGTGATGCTGTGATCTCTTTGGGTCCCTTCCAACTCCTGACATCCTGTGAGCCTGTGAATCACCTTGTTGGACTCCTATATGCTAATTTCCAAACACTGTCATTTCTAAAACCTCTTAGATCTTGTTTTCATCAGGGTTTATATGACAAATATTTACTACTTCTCCCTTACTGGAGTTAATGGATTGCACAGGTCAGAGGACTGGACAAGAGAAAGCAGCTGGCTTGAATCAATCTGCAACACAACACAATGCCCACTCAAAGACACTGAGAAATAAATATAGGGGGAAAGTAAAGCTACTGCCCCTGAAAGCTGGTTCCTAAAAAATTTACATCTGGGGCTCCGTGGGAGGCTTGCAATTTGCTGCTGACTCTCTGTAAATAGAGGAGTTTGGTCTTCAGGGTTGACAATCTGCTCTTCCTCAGGGATGCTAAAATTCAGCATTATTAAAAGGAGAACAGAAGTAAGGCATAAGTGTAGGTGGTTCTTTTAAACTACCTTCAGAGAGTAACCTTTAAATATTGTCTTCAGATAAATGTATTTATAGCTCTTTGGCAATCATGGAGATAAGAAAGCTTAGATGTGTATTCATGCAAAGAGCAAACCACCTTGCAATTGAAAATCTCTTTTTTCTCACACTAACAAATCTGGGGGGCAAACTATGAGCTACTTCATACTGTACTCACTGACTCTACACAAAAGCAGTACAGAAATGAAGAAGAGGTGGGAGGACTGCACTGCTCAGATTTTTCAGCCCCAGAAATATTAAATCAGCCTACTCTGTAACAGCACAGTAATAAGTGTGCTCTCAGGGGGAGCAGGTTTAGAACAGAATAGAATAGAATCAACCAGGTTGGAAGAGACCTCCAGGATCATCCAGTCCAACCTAGCACCCAGCCCTGTCCAGTCAACCAGACCATGGTATCAAGTGCCTCATCCAGTCTTTTCCTGAACACCCCCAGGGACAGTGACTCCACCACCTCCCTGGGCAGCCCATTCCAATGCCAATCACTCTCTCTGACAACAACTTCCTCCTAACAGCCAGCCTAGACCTGCCCTGGCACAGCTTGAGGCTGTGTCCCCTTGCTCTGTTGCTGTTTGTCTGGCAGAAGAGCCCAACCCCACCTGGCTACAGCCTCCCTTCAGGTAGTTGTAGACAGCAGTAAGGTCACTCCTGAGCCTCCTCTTCTGCAGGCTGTACACCCCCAGCTCCCTCAGCCTCTCCTCACAGGGCTGTGTTCCAGACCTCTCACCAGCTTTGTTGCCCTTCTCTCGACACCTTCCAGCACCTCAACATCTCTCTTGAATTGAGGAGCCCAGAACTGAACACAGTACCTGGATCTTAGGAAGAAGTCCTTCAGTACAAGGATGGTGAGGTTCCGGAATAGGCTGCCCAGGGAGGTTGTGGATGCTTCCTCCCTGGGGTGGTGTTCAAGGCCAGGTTGGATTAGGCACAGCCAAGAGACAATAGCATCAAGCTGAAACTGGGAAGGTTTAGACTGGATGTTAGGAAAAAGTGAGGAATAAATCTGATGAGGAGCAACTGAGGGAGCTGGGGATGGTTAGTGTGAGGAAGAGCAGGCTGAGGGGGGACCTCATTGCTGTCTACAACTAACTGAAGGGACATTGTGCAGAGGCTGCTGCTGGGCTCTGCTCACAGGGAATTGGAGACAGAACAAGGGGAAATGGCCTCAAGCTGAGGCTGGGGAGGGTTAGGGTGGACATTAGGAAAAGGTTTTCCATGGAGAGAGTGGTCAGGGGACTGGAATGAGCTGCCCAGGGAGGTGGTGGAGTCACCCAGCCTGGATGTATTTAAGGGTGGTTTGGCTGTGGTGCTTAGGGCTATGGTTTGAGGTGACTCTTGTAGAGTAGGGTTCTAGGTTGGAGTTGACGATCCTGAGGGGCTTTGCCAGCCTGCATGTTGCTGTGATTCTGTGAGAGGAATGCCTGCCCGTGGTGGGGAGATTGGAATAGGTGATCCCTAGAGTCTCNCTTAGGAAGAAGTCCTTCAGTACAAGGATGGTGAGGTTCCGGAATAGGCTGCCCAGGGAGGTTGTGGATGCTTCCTCCCTGGGGTGGTGTTCAAGGCCAGGTTGGATTAGGCACAGCCAAGAGACAATAGCATCAAGCTGAAACTGGGAAGGTTTAGACTGGATGTTAGGAAAAAGTGAGGAATAAATCTGATGAGGAGCAACTGAGGGAGCTGGGGATGGTTAGTGTGAGGAAGAGCAGGCTGAGGGGGGACCTCATTGCTGTCTACAACTAACTGAAGGGACATTGTGCAGAGGCTGCTGCTGGGCTCTGCTCACAGGGAATTGGAGACAGAACAAGGGGAAATGGCCTCAAGCTGAGGCTGGGGAGGGTTAGGGTGGACATTAGGAAAAGGTTTTCCATGGAGAGAGTGGTCAGGGGACTGGAATGAGCTGCCCAGGGAGGTGGTGGAGTCACCCAGCCTGGATGTATTTAAGGGTGGTTTGGCTGTGGTGCTTAGGGCTATGGTTTGAGGTGACTCTTGTAGAGTAGGGTTCTAGGTTGGAGTTGACGATCCTGAGGGGCTTTGCCAGCCTGCATGTTGCTGTGATTCTGTGAGAGGAATGCCTGCCCGTGGTGGGGAGATTGGAATAGGTGATCCCTAGAGTCTCTTCCAACCTAAACCTTTCTATCACTCTATGATTCCATTGTATGTGATTTAAAACAAAGTTGCTAGGCATGCCTTGGCTTCATCTGGAGAGCTCTCAGCACTGTGATGTGACAGTGGATTACATCTTCTCTTTCATGAGTTGATTCTGAAGGATGCAGAAAGAGCTTCAGACACAAGAAACTAGGTAAAAGAACTAGAATCCTCTACCTCACTAATGTACTATAAAGATTTTAGTTAGTCAAGGCAGTTGTTAGATGTGCTGCCTGCCCTTCACCATTCCCCTGCTGATGGAGTTTAGGCTGGGATGGGCTTTTTGGAGACCATCTGGTGCAACACCTGTTCAGGCATGGCCAAGTTACATTGCATTGCTTATGGCTTTGTCCAGTTGAGTCCTGGGTCTCTCTAATTAGCTATTCAACCATCTCTCTGGACAGCAAGAAATAGTTTTATTTCCATTTAGGAGGTGTGAAATCAATTTAAAGATGAAAATAAGAAGTCTATTAAATTGCTAAAGGGACTGTGCTATCATTGCAGAATTCTGACCAGATGCTAACTTTCCATTTGGATGCCTTTCCAGTTCCCCAAAAACACAGATTTAAATTCCAAGAGACCTTATTCTGCACATGTAAACTATCTGAACTGAAAATTATTAGTGGAATAGAAGGATTCAAGTGCATATATTCCCTGGACACTAGAGAAAAAAAAACATTCATTATGGGATTTCAACCCCAGTATGAATGCAAACAGCATAATTTATTGAAGCAGCAGTGACAGTGAAGATCTCAGAGTGCTGCTTTGGCTGAATTCTTCACAGCCTCAAGCTGTCAAAGTACCACTCTGGTTACACTCAAGCAAACTATCTACATTGAAAAGCAAACCTTAGTGTTTCACCAAACCACTACTGAAGAGTCCTTCCCTCTGCATTTCCAGACACACATCTAAGATCGTGCAGTGGAGCAAAGTATTGGGATTAGTCAGACCATAAAAAAAGCCAACTGACCTACTTGCACATTCTGGTTCAGTAGCACTATACAGATCTTTAGGCAAATAATCTTTTCCAAAGTAAAGCAGTTACTGCTTTATTCATTCTTACTTATTCTTTATTGCACAGAGAGGGGCTGCTATAAACAAACAGGGCTTGTTTGCAGGACTATCTCCTGAAAACCAGAATTGCACAAACTTCACATACCAGCAGGTACTGAAATGCTCACCTGGTCTGTGAAAGGAGGCAATGCCAAGCACAAATCCAGGCTGGGCAGTGAGTGGCTGGAGAGCAGCCCTGAGGAGAGGGACTTGGGGGTGTTGCTGGACCCGAAGCTCAACAGGAGCCAGCAGTGTGCACCTGCAGCCCAGAAAGCCAACCAGAGCCTGGGCTGCAGCAAGAGAAGTGTGCCCAGCAGGGCCAGGGAGGTGATGCTCCCCCTCTATTCCGCTCTGATGAGACCCCAGCTGGAGTACTGCATCCAGTTCTGGAGCCCCTGTTACAAGAAGGATGTGGAGATGCTGGAGCATGTCCAGAGCAAGGCCATAGGATGCTCAGAGGGCTGCAGTAGCTCTCCTAAGAGGACAGCCTGAAAGAGTTGGGGCTGTTCAGTCTGGAGAAGAGGAGGCTCCCAGGTGACCTTCTTGTGGCCTTCCAGGATCTGAGGGGGGCCTAGAAAAAAAGCTGGAGAGGGACTTTCTTAGGCTGTCAGGGAGTGAAAGGACTGGGGGGGAATGGAGCAAAGCTGAGGTGGGGAGAGTCAGCCTGGCCATGAGGAGGAAGTTGTTGAGCATGAGAGTGGTGAGAGCCTGGGATGGGTTGTCCAGGGAGGTGGTTGAGGCCCCACGGCTGGAGGTGTTTAAGGCCAGGCTGGCTGAGGCTGTGGGTAGCCTGATCTAGGGTAGGGTGTCCTTGCCCGTGGCAGGGGGGTTGAAACTGGGTGATCCTTGTGGTCCCTTCCAACCCTGACTGATTCTGTGATTCTAATTGAACCCCCTAAAGTGTCATACAAAATAATGTTAAGACTCCAGTGAAACATCCACGGTACTTGGGAATACTCATGAGAATAAACTGAAATAGAACTCCTTACCTGTTAGCTACCATTTCTTTCCTCCTTTCATGGATGGAAATAATAACAGCTTTGAAGTCAGGCACTGTATCTCTCTGTTTAATGTACCCATCTCAGAATGTGATGATATGGAGCATTTTAATCCTTCTTACCATCCAGTGCACAGCTACAAAACCTGTCCACTACTTGAAATAGTCACATACAAGGGACTACCAAACAGAGAATCCACACAGGACACAGGAAACATCCAGGTTGCTGTCTATGTTGCTGTGAGCTTAGGTGCATCATATGCACATGTGCATATGTAACATATGCAAGCTCACATACAAAGGCTCAAAAAAAAACCTCCACCAAAACTAAAACCCAACATTTTGAGGAATAGTTTTGGATTTGTTGCTTTTTGGGGGTGTTTTCTGGTTTTCTTTACTAAAAGTGTCATAGAATGGCTTAGGTGATTTGCTATTGGAATGGGCTGCCTGGGGAGGTGGTGGAGTCCCCATCCCTGGAGGTGTTCAAGCAAAGCCTGGATGAGGCACTTAGTGCCATGGTCTGGTTGACTGGATAGGGCTGGGTGCTAGGTTGGACTGGATGAGCTTGAAGGTCTCTTCCAACCTGGTTGATTCTATTCTATTCTAGGTTGGAAGGGACCTTAAAGATCATCTACTCCAACCTCCCTGCCATGGTCAATTGGTACTTTATAAAGTTAATTCAAGTATGGCTTGAAATCACTGACAGTCCTAAACAGTTGAACTAGAGAAAGGGTGAAATAGTAAGGAAAAATATTTTCACCTTCACTCATTTCTCTTATTAGCATATTGGATATACTCCATTTTAAAAACACTTACTGCTGACACGGAACTATTGAAAATAGAATAGAATCAACCAGGATGGAACAGACCTCCAAGCTCATCCAGTTCAACCTAGCACCCAGCCCTACCCAATCAACCAGACCATGGCACTAAGTGGCCACTAGTGGCTCTAGTGGCCTCCCACTAGAGCAGGCTGCTCAAGGCCTCATCCAGCCTGGCTTTAAACGCCTCCAGGGAGGAAGCATCCACAACCTCCCTGGGCAACCTGTGCCAGTGTCTTACCACCCTCACTGTAAAGAACTTCCTCCTAATATCCAGTCTAAATCTCCCCTCTGCCAGTTTAAACCCATTCCCCCTCGTCCTGACATTACTAGACCTTGTCAATAGTCCCTCCCCAACCTTCTTGTAGGCTCTCTACTGCCTTCTGCCACAGAGCAGAAAGAGCTTGGGCCCAGCTACTGGGCAAATGGCATATTGACCACGAGCAGCATTTGACCGCAGGAGTAGACTCTTCCAGTTCAATTAATGGTTCTGTATTTTGCTGGTTCTATTAGCTGTAGATATCATCCACAGAATGTTTCCATAGCCGTGTAAGAACCAAAATGTTATGCAAATGAGTGGTGAGGGCTGGCCAGAGTTCTGAATAGCAAAATTAATAAACAATATTAACCTTGGAAAATATCATCTGGCAGCAATTAATTTCCCCTCCCCAACCACAGTGCGCACAACCAACAACCTACTTTGTAACCGCCGCGTGGGACTCTCGCCGTGGAGCTGTCTGCGTGGCAAATAGGGTGAGGGATGGGGAAGTGGCAATGAAGAGACATCGTGTGTTTGGAGTTTGTACCAGTGAGGTTCATCATCTAGCAACGCTGTCTCCAGCTCGATAAGAATCTAAAACAGAAGAAATGGTTGAAAGCAGGAAAGCGTTAGACAAGAGAATGCTTTCAAACAGGTACGGTCACAAACGTGATTCTGCTACCCCTGCATCGTTAGGGACTTGGAAGTGTCACAAAAGCCTTGCAGTTCATTGGGAAGGAGCTGCAGTGCATTTTACAACACTAAGTATATCAAAAAGCTTTTAACAAGAAAAATCCCTTTCCTGCTTTTTGACAACCTTGACAGCATTCAAATACCTTGCAGGAAGAGTGTCAGCGACACACCAATATTTTGTTAAAACACAAATACAGGTAAGAGGCTTTTCAATGAACAGTTCTAAAAGAAACTGACAAACTCGTGGGTAGGAGGGTAAGAGAGGTTCTCCTTCCCCTCTACTCTGCCCTGCTGAGGATGCATCTGGAATACTGTGTCTAGTTCTGGGCTCCATGAAGGACCTGATCCCCAAGAAGGACCTCAGGAAGCTGTTTGAAAGAGTCCTGCACAGAGCCACAAAAATGACTAAGGGAATGGAACATCTTCCCTAAGAGGAGAGCCTGAGGGAGCTGGAGCTCTCCAGCTTGGAGAGGAGGAGCCTGAGGGGTGACTTCATTCATCCTTACAAAGATGTGCAGGGTTGCATGCTAAGAGGCTGGAGCCAGGCTCTGCTTGGTGATGCCTGATCTAGGGTAGAGTGTCCCTGCCCATGGCAGGGGGGTTGGAACTAGATGATCCTTGTGGTCTCTTCCAACCCTGACTGATTCTTTGAATCTGTGATTCATAGTGATTAGATGTTGTGCTGACTGATTTGGTTTAATGAAGGACTTGTCAGCATGAAACTACTGACTGGACTTTATGATCTTGAAGATCTTTTAGAATAGAATAGAATCAACCAGGTTGGAAGAGACCTCCAAGATCATCCAGTCCAACCTAGCACCCAGCCCTATCCAGTCAACCAGACCATGGCACTAAGTGCCTCATCCAGGCTTTGCTTGAACACCTCCAGGGACAGTGACTCCACCACCTCTCTGGGCAGCCCATTCCAATGCTAATCACTCTCTCTGTGAAGAACTTCCTCCTAACATCCAGCCTATACTTCCCCCAGCACAACCTGAGACTGTGTCCCCTTGTTCTGTTGCTGGTTGTCTGAGAGAAGAGCCCAACCCCACCTGGCTACAACCTCCCTTCAGGTAGCTGCAGACAGCAATGAGGTCTGCCCTGAGCCTCCTCTTCTCCAGGCCAAAAAACCCCAGCTCCCTCAGCCTGTCAGGTAGACAGCAATCTAAGAAATTCTGTGATTCTATGCCCAGTGACAGCACAAGGGGCAGTGGTGGAAGTTGAGGCATAGGAAGTTCCATGGAAACAGGAGTAAAAATTTTCCCCTGTGAGCATGACAGAACCCTGGAACAGGCTGCCCAAGGGGGTTGTGGAATCTCCCTCTCTGGAGACACTCAAAACCTGCCTGGATGTCTTCCTGTGTGATCTGCTCTAGGTGATCATAGAATGGTTTAGGTGGGAAGGGACCTCAAGGATCATCCAGCTCCAACCCCCTGCCATAGGCAGGGACACCTCCCACTAGAGCAGGCTGCTCAAGGCCTCATCCAGCCTGGCCTTAAACGCCTCCAGGGAGGAAGCATCCACAACCTCCCTGGGCAACCTGTGCCAGTGTCTTACCACCCTCACTGTAAAGAACTTCCTCCTAACATCCAGTCTAAATCTCCCCTCTGCCAGCTTAAACCCATTCCCCCTTGTCCTGACATTACCAGACCTTGTCAATAGTCCCTCCCCAGCCTTCCTGTAGGCTCCCTTCAGATACTGGAAAGCCACTCTAAGGTCTCCTCGAAGCCTTCTCTTCTCCAGGCTGCAGAGCCCCAACTCTCTCAGCCTGTCCTCATAGCAGAGCTGCTGCAGCCCTCTGAGCATCTTTGTGGCTCTCCTCTGGGCCCGCTCCAGCAGTTCCATGTCCTTCTTGTGCTGGGGGCTCCAGAACTGCACACAGTACTCCAGGTGGGGTCTGAGTAGAGCAGAGTAAAGGGGGAGAATCACCTCCCTTGCCCTGCTGGCCACACTGATCCTGCTCTGGCATGGGGGTTGGACTGGATGAGCTTTCAAGGTCCCTTCCAAGCCCTACCATTGTGTGATTCTGTGAGCTCTGTGTGTGCTGTTACCAAAACATAACACACACCAGACAAAATCTCATGTTAGTACTATGGGATAAGTGTGAGGTCACGATTCATTCACCACCGAGTGGAACAAGCACAAAGACAACAATTTAAAGCAGATTTGGCAGTTCTATCAAACATACTGGGTCTAGACAGAAGTGAGCAACTGCATTTCTACAGGAACTGCCAAGAACTGCTTACCTCTCCCAAAAATTCACTTTCTTCCTCTCGAACTCTTGCTTGGTCCCAAAGAGTAATTTCTAACATTCGTTCTCTAAACTCTCTCCGATGAACAGGAGAATAAATGAAGGTCTGATTCCACTTAGGCTCCAATGTTTTCTTGACTGTTTTTGTTCTTCTTTTGTTTTTATCACTGGAAAAAAAATAATTTCAATATTAAAAATATTCAAAAGAGCATCAGATTATAGGAGGAATATCATAGGAAGTGGGGGAATTAAAATCAGGCAAGAGAATTTGTCAGGATTAGTCTTTTATGTTGAATTGTATTCAAATGTTTGCCTTGAAAACATTGGGTTTAAACTGGCAGAGGGGAGATTGAAACTGGATGTTAGGAAAGGGTTCCTTGCAGTGAGGGTGGTGAGACACTGGCACAGGTTGCCCAGGGAGGTTGTGGAGCACATTGGGTGATTCTGTGCTCCACAACCTCCCTGGAGGTGTTCAAGGCCAGGTTGGATGAGGTCTTGAGTAACCTGTTTTGGTGGGAGGTGTCCCTGCCTATGGCAAGGGATTGGAACTGGATGAGCTTTGAGGTCTCTTCCAACCTAAACCATTCTATGATTCCATTTTATAAAGTAATATATAATTCTGCCAATGGGATTTCCATGAATCATAGAATCAACCAGGTTGGAAGAGACCTCCAAGCTCAGCCAGTCCAACCTAGCACCCAGCCCTATCCAGTCAACCAGACCATGGCACTAAGTGCCTCATCCAGGCTTTGCTTGAACACCTCCAGGGACGGTGACTCCACCACCTCCCTGGGCAGCCCATTCCAATGGCAAATCACTCTCTCTGTGAAGAACTTCCTCCTAATATCCAGCCTATAGCCTGAGAAAATATCTGTATTTCAGCTAGAGAAGCCAGCTGGATGACTCCAGCTTCCAGTCCTATGGCAGCTGACTCAGACTGCAGAGCAGGAAGGAGCAGCTAGACCACACGAAGGGGTGGTCAGGAAGCTGCAGGCAGTGCAGTGCCTACCCCCTAGGGTCTTTCTGCTTAGGAAGCCCTGAGAATGAGTTCTATGTCTTTCTCCAGAAGCACTAGAAGGAAAAGTGCTGTCCAAACAGCTCCCCAGATCCTTTGGGTAACCACTGGGAGTAAGTGTGGATCTCCACTACAAGGCTGACTTTCTGTAGCGGGGCTCACTAAGATCTCCACACAAGGCTGCCACGAAACTCCCAGCACTGACACCAAGGTGGTGGCAAAAGCAAACTGTTTTGCAGAATGTTCCTGCTTCAATTATCACTTTCTGATGGACCCAAGTTTTGCTGGCAAACACCCACACTCCTGCTGAGAATACTGACAGGAGCTCTCACATGGAAGCTCCATTTTAAACCTGCTGACTGCTCCGTACTGCAGCTGTGGTACTCAGTTGTGTGCATCTTTTAATACAGCAGTGCAGGTACTGCCCATTTGCTAATCACTGCAAAAGGAATAGGATTGCTCTAGTTTTCTTGTACCACACAATGATACTTCTTCTTTACTTAGCTTTTGCCTCTAAGGAAAAGAAAATGAATTTGCACATCAGAAATAAATAAGGTACTTGCTGCTGTTACATTAAGGAATGAAATTAATGTACTTGCTGCTGTTACCCTTGAGAACTGAAAGCATTTACATTGGACAAGCTTCCCCAGTGATGTGTGTTTTAATCAGAGAGGCTTCACTATCTCCATCTCAGTCAATGCTTGATTTAGATAAGTGCTTTTTACCTCTAGCATGCTTCCTGCTACTACCCAAAAGATATATTGTCGCTTATTTAGCTTTTACCTCTAAGGAAAAGGAATTTGCACCTTAGGAAAAACAGCCAAAACAATTCAATAAGACAAATTCCCTTTAGAAATGATAGAAAACATACGTAAGAAGTAAAGAAAAGCTCCTGGATACTCCACATAAATGGGAAACACCTGAAGAGCTTAATAAAGTTTAATGTTATGTAACTGTTGTGTGTCTGCATACTTGAGAGTATTTAATTGTTTTCCTTCCGTGCATTTTTAGATGTTAAAACTTATACTGCAAAGCATTCTGGACACAGACTTTTTGATAGCTTTATTCATCTGGAAGAAGCAAGTAAGATAATTTTAAGCAGACCTGGTTCTCAGTTTAGCACAGCTTCAGCCTCTCTAAACACACTACAGAAATCTGAATGAAGGAAGAAGCAAGTATAGGTGAGCCCAAGACAATCCAGCCAAACTTCTCTGTCCTTAATGATACAGCAAATTAGGCAGTCACAGAAAATGTTGTTGCCAGCATATGGGATAGAATGAAAGTGAAAAAGCAGTGTCTTCCAAAACACTGAATAGCTTTAACTCCTGCTGAAGTCAAATGGTACTGGAGATGGTTCACATCTCCCCCAGTTTAGCTATTAGGAAAAACAAAGGATGTAAAAATATGAGCTGCAAAAACACCTCCTGCTCCATAGATTCAACATTTCACTGGTCAGGTCAATCTTTTATATGCTGGGTCAAGTTAAATCTTTGATTTATGTGGTGGATACACTAGAAAATAAACTGAAACATATTCACCTACTTAGACAATCTGAGGAAACACCAATAAAAGAAAAGAAAATCAACTGGGGGACACACTACTCCCTTTGCTGTTCCTCTCTGCGCTTGAGTTGAAACGGCAGAAAATGATGGCTTCAAAATGAAAGCACTATTCAGGAAGACTGATTTCCCTTGCATACATTTAAAAAGCCAGTCCAGATTGATGTTAGCCCTGTGCTTTAGGGGAGATTTTCAAGGTGCCTCTCAGAAATCCCAACAGAGTCCTTTCAGCCTGAACTCACTTCTGTTGCGCTATGAAAGCTGTGGGTTTCAGGTGCGTTCCTGCTTTGCTGTGTGCAGCTGAGTCAAACCCAACTGCTGGATTGATCAACCCAGAAATCAGTGAACCTAATTTTGCAGCATTTTCTTTGCACTGGACAGGAGTACCTGCCATAGGAAAGAGAGGCATTTTAAAGCACTAACATTCTCTGTAAATAAGAGATCCCCACACACTGACACAGCTTTACCTTTCCTTCTCCGTCAGTTATTTAACCAAATGTCCAGTGAAAGTGAGCTTGTGTTTAGTGCCCAGAGACACATTGCTGGGCACTACATAGCAGGTTCAATAAGGCAGCTCCAACCTGTGCAAGACTTTTCCATATAGGCATGACAAGTAAATTCAGCTGTGTGTGCCAAGTGGGTATCAGGCTAATTCTTACTCAAACGTTCCTCGTCTGTGCGTTCATCCTACCTTCTGTCCGGAAGAAAGTAAATTTTAACATAAGGATTCCTTGGCCTCCCATCTTCCCTTGAAGGAAGATCCTTTGCTCCCAATATTGTCACTATTAACTGATGACCAACCTTGTCATACCACAGTTTGATCTGTAATGAGAAAACATTAATTAGGGAACTCATTTCTACAACAGAGCAGCATATTCACCTCTTTCTTTCTTCTTTCATAAAGGTCTCTGTGTGTTGGCTACTTACAGAGAAAAGGTTGGGTTCTAGTTTGTATTTACAAGACAGTAGAAAAACACATGAATGCTGTCACAGCTTCATTAGGTATCAGAGGTTGCCCTATACAATAAGTACATTGCTTCATACTCATTCTTTTTCACATGGTGCTCTGCTTAGGGTTATTATCACTTGGCAGTGATATCATATTACTTGTGTTACTGATGTATGTTATTCATATATATATAAAACTCCATTTCTAAGTAGTTTATGTACAATGAATGAGTTATTTTTTCATCTCCTGTTGTGCTGGAAAGGCTACTGGATAAAGCCACAAGTATTTCAGGTCTCCAAATGTTATTCAAGGTGCAGAGACTCATGCTAAAAAGATACGAGGCCTCTGGAAATTGTAAGAGAGGGAGGTTCAGTAGTCCAACCCTCTTCCCAATCCAACTCAGCAACAACATGGCAATAACTGCTGCTACTCAGCTGTCAAAACTGTTAACCAGCCTCACACTTGGTCTGTTATGCTTTTGTCCTACAGCCATTAGAACCTGCCAGTTAGATTTTGCAGTTTGAATTCTGTAGCTGCAAACAGATTATTCAAGGAGAGGATATACCTACTTTAGAGCAGTCACTGTGGAAGGGACAAATGGTGCAGTTATATCACAAGTGGAAAGCTGTGTGAAAGCAAAGCTCTGATGACCTCTCAAGTGGAGCCAATCTCTCTAACACTGAATGCATCCCTCCGCAGGCTTCCTTGGGAGTCCTTGCAAAGACCAAATTTGACTAGTCCCACACCCCAAGGGGGCACAAGCACTGAAGACTGTCATCCTCATTCACTTTTAGGGGGGAGAAATTACCCTTACTTAAGCAGAATGAAATATATTTGTGACCTAGACACTAGCACGAACTGAGTGAAGGAGAGAGAAACTCAACACGGGTACCAAAAACACAAGCAAGATTAGGCCTTCATAGTCAGGCTAAATATTTCTGCAGTCTGTTTGTTTCAGAGTCAATTTTTGCAGGAAAACTTCAGTAAAACGTTTGAAGAAGAAAGAGGAAATCATGTGACACTGTTTTGAGATGCTCTAGTATCTGCATTTGGAAGCAAGAACCTCCTGCTGTTAGGGCTATGGTTTAAGGTGAATCTTGTAGAGCAGGGTCCTAGGTTGGACTTGGTGATCCTGCCAGCCTGCTGTTGCTGTGACTCTTTATGCTCTGAACATGACTGGAAAAACTTGCACATCATGGGAATATTTTGCCTATATTTCCCTGTAATTTGGCTTGTTACAGGAAAGATGTTGGATATGGTAATACCAAATGCAGTGACTTCATAGAATTGTGTGACTGTGGTGCAGCTATTGTCCAGCCATGGACAGGAGAGAGTTCAGTAAGTGCTGAATAGAGATAAAGTGGAAGTTAGAATAGAATAGAATCAACCAGGTTGGAAGAGACCTCCAAGATCATCCAGTCCAACCTAGCACCCAGCCCTGTCCAGTCAACTAGATAAAAAGTATATAACCCATGCTTGGGGTGCAATAAACGGCTTCGGATTGGATTTGGAACTGGCTTACATTAAGCTTTTGCCCCATCTCTTATTATCCCCCTGATACTGTGGTATTGCAGCCTACGACAGAAAGATGGAGGCAGAAACATGGCAAGAAGGCTCTCTCTTTCCTGTGTTCACACTGCTAGCACTCCAATACACAGCACAAGCATTTGTAAGTCAAGAAGTCATTTGACTGGTATGGAGAGAGATGAAAGAAAGTGTGGGTGAGAGAATGGACAAAGGACCCCATGGAGGGAAGGATTCTGATGGGGTAAGAGGCAAGGAGGAGGGACAAATCAGAAAGCTTTAGAATAACTGGGAAAGTAAAGGACACAGAATACTTCTTAGTAAAACACAGAAAGACTAAAGCCACTAATGCCACAGCCCATGGAAGAAAAGAGGGACAAAACCAAACTGAATGAAAGATGATCAAAAAAAACCCAAACCCACACCACAGCCATGCCATATCTGGTGCAAAATAGGCTGTGCAGAGAGACTGGGATTGAATGAAACCCAAGCAACTCTAACAGAAGTCAAGGCAGGAAATTGGGAAGGAAAATGAGATATAAGGAGTTGGACCTACATGCTGACTATGAAACATAACTTTGAGAATAGAAGTAACCTAGTTATGACTCTCTTGTGCATAAGTAGCATTGCAAAATTGGGATGGGATGGTGTTTTCTAACAAGACAGCTCTCTGCTTACAAAGAGAGAAATAAGAGCTACTGAATCACAGAATGGAAGGGACCTCATGGATCATCCAGTTCCAATCCCCCCTGCCGTAGGCAGGGACACCTCCCACTAGAACGGGTCACTCAAGGCCTCATCCAACCTGGCATTAAACACCTCCAGGGAGTTTGTGGATGACAGAATCACCCAATGTGTTCAAAGATCACACTGGGTGATTCTGTGCCCCACAGCCTCCCTGGGTAACCCATGCCAGTGTCTCACCACCCTCACTGCAAAGAACCCTTTCCCAACATCTAGTTTGAATCTCTCTTCTTCCACTTTAGTCCCATTCTTCCCCCTCCTGTCATTACCAGACCTTGTCAATAGTCCCTCCTCAGCCTTCCTCTGCTATGAGGACAGGCTGAGGGAGCTGGAGTTGTTCAGCCTGGAGAAGAGAAGACTCTGGGGACTCCTAATAGCAGCCTGCCAGTACCTGAAGGGGGCTATAAGAAGGCTGCAGAGGGGCTGTATACAAAGGTCTGTAGTGATAGGATGAAGGGCAACGGTTTGAAATTGGAGAAGAAGAGATTTAGATTGGATATTAGGAACAAGTTCTGCATCATGAGGGTGGTGGAACACTGGAACAGGTTGGTCAGAGAAGTAGTTGGGGTCCCATCCTCGAATATATTCAAGGGCAGGCTCAACAGGGCTCTGGGAAGCCTGATCTAATGGCGGATGTCCCCGCTGACTCCAGCGGAGTTGGCCTAGATGACCTTAGAGGTCCCTTCCAACCCAAACTATTTTATGATCTGCTTCATTCCTTGAAACAGGCTTCCAGGTAAGAACACCTGCTGTGCAGACTCCTGCAATTCATCTGCAGTCAGTCAGGAGAACAGATCAACTGCTTCATAAGCTTCTCTCTGGATAGTAGGTATGGGAAGGAAGCTTTCTTTGCCATCACCACACACTTATATTCCCAGATACACAGTTGGGATGAGACTCATCTTCAGATGAAACCCTCTAGTCCAGCGAGAAAGGAATGCAGCTTGCTGATAAAGGCACTTTTCTGACAGGGCTTAAAACACAGATGTCTTATTTCTGGAAGAAGCCTCCTACACACCCAACAGTATATAAAAGCTGCACTCCTGAGGATGCAGCTATGTAGTATTCCTGTATGGTCCTTCACAGTCTCAGAAGATGCCTTTCTCTGGAGAATCATTTCTTCACAGACAGAGTGATTGATTGGCATTGGAATGGGCTGCCCAGGGAGGTGGTGGAGTTGCCGTCCCTGGAGGTGTTTAGGCAAAGCCTGGATGAGACACTTAGTGCCATGGTCTGGTTGATTGGGCAGGGCTGGGTGCTAGGTTGGACTGGATGAGCTTGGAGGTCTTTTCTAACCTGGTTGATTCTATGATTCTATAAATTTTCCCTCTAGAGTAGCTTGCTTCAAACAGAGTGAATGGGATAGATGTCCTTTATTTGCAGCAGAGCACCGCTGATATCGTGTTCTTTGATCCTTCAACTGTACAAGGCCAAGCTCTTCCCCAATGCACCTCAGACTTACCCAAAACAAGAATGTTAAGTTATATAAATTAAGGCCTAAAATTCAGTACACTTGGATTTCACCTTTTCCTATCTCAGCTTAACCTGACAGCTCATTCAGAGCACTGACTGAAAACAGAGCTCTAGAGAAGCAGCCATCATGCAGTCAGGACCTATAGTCTAATAGACATGCATAGGGAAATCAGATAAAATCTAGGTTATTTTCATGGTGTCACTTCATAGAATCATAGAAACAGTCAGGGTTGGAAGGGACTACAAGGAGCATCCAGTTCCAACCCCTTTGCCATGGGCAGGGACACCTCACACTACATCAGGCTGTCTGGAGCCTCATCCAGCCTAGCCTTAAACACCTCTAGGGATGAGGCTTCTACCACCTCCCTGGGAAACCCCTTCCAGCACTATCACTAAAAGTGAGCAAGTAGATGGGGGACTTTTTCGTTCCAGTCTATCTATAAAGATGTTTCCAGGGTCAGAAGCTGAAGTTCTTCAGGAACTCATCACAAACATTATGCTTAGCTTTGTTACTGAGCACTGCAAAAGACCATTAGAGATTTCCACAATGACTCCAAAGATGCTGCGCAGGAGCAAAATTGGGTCTAAAGACAATTCTCAGCTACAATAGCAAAAAAGGAATCCAACCAGAGGTGAGAGGGGAAGCCTCTTGCTAGATATTCTCCATCAAGCATTACACTTGTTTCATTCTCTTAAACTACTTCCACAACCATTTGATAAAGCTTGGGGTATTTTTTGTTGGAGGATGTTAGTTTAAGCAGAACTGATAACTTTTATCTCTTTGTTTTACATAATGTGATTGCAACAAGGATGTACTTAATGGCAGGTCTACATTAGAGGGTATTTCATAGAGCATGCAGATATTGCCTTTTATAATTGAGAGATTGACCATCAGAGGATATCTTATTTTCTACACATGTATAAAATGAAAATAAATATGAGCAGACTGCTTGTGTCACATACAACATTTACCTTACAGAACTGCTTAGCTTGCTGTTGAATTTGTACCCCTCTTTGATTCCACTTCCATGAGCAGAAGCCAATCATGCTAAAGGATGGTTTATACTTGTGATACAAAGCCAGCTGATGCCAGTAGCACATCATAATGTGTTAACCTAAAGCAGTATTACCAACACGCTAGTTTGGGGTTGTTTTGGGTTTTTTTGTCTTGGTTTTTAGTTTGAATTTATATTTAAGGAAGACTACTTTCAGCAAATCAAAAAAAAGAAAAATAAATTCACTTTGGCCACAACAAAGCCCAGCAGCTCTACAGGCTGGGGGAGGAGTGGCTGGAGAGTTGCCTGGTGGAAAAGGACCTGGGGGCGTTGGTGGCCAGCCAGCTGAACATGAGCCAGCAGTGTGCCCAGGTGGCCAAGAAGGCCAACAGCATCCTGGCCTGGATCAGCAATGGTGTGACCAGCAGGAGTAGGGAGGTGACCATGCCCCTGTACTCAGCACTTGTGAGACCACACCTCCAGTACTGTGTCCAGTTTTGGTCACCACAGCACAGGAGGGACACTGAGGTGCTGGAGCAGGGGCAGAGAAGGGTGACGAGGCTGGGGAGAGGTCTGGCAAACATGGCCTATGAGGAGTGGCTGAGGGAGCTGGGAGTGTTTAGTCTGGAGAAGAGGAGGCTGAGGGGGGACCTTATTGCCCTCTACAACTACCTACAAGGAGGTTGTAGTGAGGCTGGAGCTGGTCTCTTCTCCCCAGTTACTAATGATAAGACAAGAGGAAATGGCCTCAAGTTGCATCAGGGGAGGTTTAGGTTGGCTGTTGGGAGGAAGTTCTTTATTGAACAAGTGGTCAGCACTGGAACAGGCTGCCCAGGGAGGTGGTGGAGTCGCCATCCCTGGAGGTGTTTAAAAGGAGAGTGGATGTGGTGCTTGAGGCTGTGGTCTGGTGATGAAGGATGCTGGGAGGAAGGTTGGACTGGCTGAGCCTGGTGGTCCTTCCCAGCCATAGCAATCCATAGTGCTTGGATGTTGTGCTGAGGGATTTGGTTTAGTCAAGGACTTGTCAGTGTGAAACTAACGGTTGGACTCGAGGAGCTTGAAGGGCTTTGCCAGTCTAAGAGACTCTGTGATTCTGTGTACTTCTTCAATTTAGAGCCTTAACCAAACCATTTCCTACAGCCTCAGTTAGGATTTCTTTATAAATATATATATGCTTGTGTGAGATCTTTTTTCCTTGTCATTCAGTCAGCTCATTCATGATCTTTTTCCCCATTCCATTTTGATCATCTCATTCTAACCGCTACGACCACCCTTTGCAGCTTTCCTTGTAAGCAGCTGATCAAACAAGAGAAGCCTCGATACAGCTCCCAGACAAAAGATTACCACCTCCAGGAAGATATTTCGTTAAGAAAAGCAGAGAATGTTCTATTTACCAAAAGAACTGAAAAACATGCAGCAAAGCGAGGGAAGCATTGTAAAGTATTAGTAAAACCTACTTGTGCGTTCAATCTACGGTACTTCAGGAGGTTCCTAATGAAAAAAGGCAAACAACTTGTACCCAAGCAGAGTACCACAGCTGAGTAAGTTTGGTGACACAACGGGATCATTAATTCACTTGTTAATTTCAGTACAGTTTGGGTCATTCTGATGTACTTTTAAAACAAAACAATCAAGTTCCGTACGCGAAGCCATTTGTCTCTTGAGACAAGGTACAAATTTTTTGCCTGTCTTCTACTCAAGGTACTATCAGTACTTGGAAAATGCCAAAACAACAACAAAAAGGGATGTGCTAAGTAATGCTCACAAATGATTTAAAGAGACATTCACCTTTAAAGAATGGCCTGGAGCACAGAATCATTGCTCAGCCAGCACACAGGTTTGGCACGTGAGAGGCAGAGCCACCGGCGCGATGGAGGTCTGCGCCAATTTAACGCCGGGTCAACGGCAAACAAAACTCAGGTGTCTCTTTAAATGCTTTTCTTTACTACTTGAATCCCCATGCAGAACTTTACGAGGTGCTCACACAAATGACATGGAACTTGTTAATGTGGCTTAAAGCAATAGGCTACAAACATGGGAAAACGGACTAGAACAAAAGGGTTTCCTACTATGCATTTTCCATACCAAACAAAAGGGAAAACAAACAGCAAAACCAAACAAAACCCCACAACTTTAGTTTCTCTCAGGCAGACGAAGTCTTTACCTGAACCCTAGGAACAAAAGGCGTTGTTCTTCTACTAAGGCTTTGGCTCTGGTAAGCAAAATTAAAGAAAAAGCAATAAAACAAAACCAAAAAGGACAACACGCTGGAAACTAAAAGACCAAAAGTAAAAACAAAGACACACAACTATTACTTTAAACACAGCTTAACACCAACCACATATTCATCCAACACAAAGTCTTTTTAAATGCAATGCATAAATTAAAGCTGAAAACCTGTTATCAAATCATCTCAAAACCCCCTGGTGGAAATTCTCTCCTTGGGGAAGTCAGGATTAATTTTTTTGCTGCCGATTTCCCCAGGAGCAAAGATTTCCACTTTGCGGGTCCACAGAAAACATTTACAGGAGATTGAGGAACAACAGTAACAAAAGGAGCAGGTCAGCAAAGTGTGATTCAAAAAGTGGGGTAGGAAACATTAAGTTCAGCTTGATCACCTCTTTCAGGAAGGTTTCAGATGTACACTCAGAGACAGAAACAAGTACAGTTCACACACAGATGGCTTTGGTTGTTTTTCTAGAGTAAAGCAAGTAAAAGGTTTCCTCTTATCTGCCACTTTAAGAGGCGCTTCTGTAAGAAGTCCTCCTAAATACTTTCAAAGCAATGAAAAGAAAATGAGTGCTAGCTGGTATTAAGGTATAATCGATGTATTTCAATTCTCTAGCAACCATGACAGAAATCACATCAGCTATACACAGAGAACCCTTGCATGAAATGGGATCAAGAGCATTTAGCAAACAGAGCAGTCGCCAATAAGTGCAGGAACAGTAGCGTGGGAGCAGGTGGCAACGACCACAGCAATCTGACAGATTTGGATCTCCATTATCTCTCCACTCAGTTTGCCTGAGACTATTGATCTGTTTCAAAGAAGCTACCACTCAATATGCACTTCTGTAAGAAATCTACCCAAGGTGTGGCATGGTGATGCACCTGCCAGCCTGCTCGCTCAGCACGCACAGGCGCTGCAGGGCGCCGCTCCATGCGCTACGCCAAGTAATCTGTTCTCACACCAAGGCAAGATGGTAGGTAAGAAAATGTGACTGTCTGGGGTTTGTCTGATGTGCTCTTGTGCTCTGCAAGGTGCAGTAGCTGCACGATGTCCCCCATTCTGCACAGGGGTGCCAAAGTGGGACCTACTCAAGTAGTGTAACAGTAGACCTTCAGCTTGCTTCTGCACCACACTGCAAGACAAATGCAGGTACTCCAGAATAGCACAACCCTGTGAGGGATAGATTTGTGCCACCGTGCACCAGGAACCCTCACCTGCCATATTCTGCCTTGGAAAATGGAAAGCAATAACCACATTGTTTTGATGTTACAGCAACAGCAGTTTACTTCTGCAGTGGTAAAAAGGGGAGTAGGAAAACATGAAAGGGGCAAGGGGAGAGTATCTTATACTTGCTCCCTGGGATAGGACAAGGAGCAATGGATGGAAGTTGCAGCACAGGAGGTTCCAGCTCAACACAAAGGGGAACTTCTTGACTGGAAGGGTCCCAGAGCACTGGCACAGGCTGCCCAGAGAGGCTGTGGAGTTTCCTTCTCTGGAGCCTTTCAAGGCCTGTCTGGGTGTGTTGCTGTGTGCCCTGAGCTAGATCATATGGTCCTGTTCTGGCAGGGGAGTTAGACTCAATGATCTCCTTGGATCTCTTCCAATCCCTCACATCCTGTGATCCTACTTGACACTGTCCCTTCAATTTGCTGACATATCAGGGCCTTCACAATGTACAATATCTGCTTTCTAAGGTGCCAAATATCACAGCAATAATGACTATATCTGTATTTTATTGCTTCATAAAAGATGCATGGGAAAATCTGTTTGAAGTGGGGTTCTCTGGTTCATCTGCACAAGGAAATAGATGAACATTACAAATGACATCACTTGGACATGACATCTCCTTTCCTGCTAAAACTTCCATCAGAACAAAAAATGAAATATTAGCATTTTATATCTGTATCCAGTCACACAACCTACTCATGGTCTCAGTCTCTATCTTAACTGTTATCAGTCTGTAACCGTTGCAAAAGCATCCCAAGTTGTGCTTTCCATGCAGTATTAAGAAGCCAGAATGCAGTAACGAAGAGCACTGACACACCAAGAACACTGACTGCTGACAAAATGATATGAAATGAAAAACAAAGCAGTGGGAAAAAACCACAGAAACAGGAACCAGAAAAAAGCAAATACCATTAAAGCAATAATTGCAACAACAGTCAGATACTCCCTGAAAGGAGGATGTGGATCAACAGCGACATAAAATAAACTGAGCAGAATAGAGACAAATTGTTTGTGTGGCTTAGTAAATGATGACACACAATAGTTTGCTGTAGCTGCACATAATCTGCTCAGTTAAGTATGTATTTAGGCAGAATAATTACTAATGGAAAGATGATTTCCTAGCTAAGTGAGATAGTTTGTTTCAAGGGAAATCCTATTAGCCAGCTTTGGAGAGTTGCTGTAACCTCAGTGGAAGAAAACATGCACACAGATCAATGCCAAGGCAGAGGAAAGCACAGAACACTGCAGACACAGACAGCTCTAAATAATAGAAGCATTGCTACAGCTAAACTTCCTAAAGCTGCACTGAACAGAGAGAAATACAGTCCAAAGCACTACTACTATAAAATCCCTTGAAGAATATGTAGCACTGGCTGAACAAGGATGTATAAAGCACTTCAAACACTTCAGACATCTACCCTGACTGTGGCTATCTCCACTTAGAATCATAGAATAAGTCAGGGTTGGAAGGGATCACAAAGATCATCCAGTTCCAACTCCCCTGCCCCCGGCAGGGACACCTCACACTACATCAGGCTGTCAAGAGCCTCATCCAGCCTGGCCTTAAACACCTCCAGGGATGAGCCTTCCACCACCTCCCTAGGCAACCACTTCCAGGCTCTCACCACTCTCATGCTCAAGAACTTTCTCCTCACATCCAGTCTGAACCTACCCACCTCCAGCTTTGCTCCATTCCCGCCAGTCCTATCACTACCTGACACCCTTAAAAGTCCCTCCCCAGCTTTCTTGCAGCCCCCTTCAGATCCTGGAAGGCCACAATAAGGTCAAGCTGGGAGCCTTCTCCTCTCCAGACTGAACAGCCCCAACTCCCTCAGTCTCTCCTTACAGCAGAGCAGCTCCAGCCCTCTGCTCATCCTCATGGCCCTCCTCTGGATACCTTCCAACATGTCCATATCCCTTTTAGATTAGAATAGAATCAACCAGGTTGGAACAAGCTCCAAGCTCATCCAGCCCAACCTAGCACCCAGCCCTATCCAGTCAACCAGACCATGGCACGAAGAGCCCCATCCAGGCTTTGCTTCAACACCTCCAGGGACGGCGACTCCACCACCTCCCTGGGCAGCCCATTCCAACGCCAATCACTCTCTCTGCCAACAACTTCCATGTTGCTGCCTCTGAGACATTTGACAAGCACCCCTCTTTGCAAAGAAAAAGCTTCAGTGCCAGTCTCCTGAAGGCTTGAGCCCACAGCAACAGGAGCTAGGTTGTGCCACTGTGAGGTTTTACAAGGCCATAAGGCTCAATGGGATCCTAGGGTGTATTAGGAAGAGTGTGTCCAGCAGATCGAGGGAGGTTCTCCTCCCCCTCTACTCTGCCCTGGGGAGACCTCATTTTGAGTACTGCCTTCAGTTTTGGGCTCCCCAGATTAAGAGGGACAGGGATCTGCTGGAGAAGCTCCATCAGAGGGCTACAAGGATGATGAAGNTCTTCCAACTTTGGTGATACTGTGAGACTGTGATACTGTGGAGCATTGCCTGATGAGGAGAGGCTGAGGGACCTGGGGCTGTTTAGTCTGGAGAAGAGAAGATTGAGAGGGGATTTAATCAATGTTTATAACTATCTGAGGGCTGGGGGTCAGGAGGGGGAGACAGGCTCTGCTCACTGCTCCCTGGGATAGGACAAGGAGCAATGGATGGAAGCTGCAGCACAGGAGGTTCCAGCTCAACTCCTTCTCTGGAGCCTTTCAAGGCCTGTCTGGATGTGTTCCTGTGTGACCTGAGCTAGATTGTGTGGTCCTGCTCTGGCAAGGGGGTTGGACTGGATGATCTCTTTGGGTCCTTTGCAACCTCTAATATTCTGTGATGCTGTGAAGGTATGAGGTTGAACAAGGCCAGGTGCAGAGTCCAGCACTTTGGCTACAGTACCCCCATGCAGCATCACAGACTCCAGGATGAGTGGCTGGAGAGCAGCTTGGCAGAGAGAGACCTGGCAGTGCTGGGTGACAACTGGCTGGGCATGAGCCAGCAGTGTGCCCAGCTGGCACAGAAGGCCAAGGGCATCTTGGCTTGTGACAGGGATAGTGTGGCCAGCAGCACTGGGGATGTAATCCTGCCCCTGGGCTGGCACTGGGGAGGCCTCACCTCAAGCACCGTGTGCAGCTCTCAGCCCCTCACTGCAAGAAAGATATTGAGGGGCTGGAGCTGCTCCAGGGGAGAGCAATGAGGCTGGGGAGGGGACTGGAGGGGAAGGCTGCTGAGGAGAGGCTGAGGGAGCTGGGCTTGGCTAGCCTGGAGAAGAGGAGACTCAGAGGGGATCTTATCACACTCTAAAACTACCGGAAGGGAAGCTGTAGTAAGGTAGGGATCAGGCTCTGCTCCCTGGCAACTTGTGACAGGATGAGAGGGCATGGCCTGAAGCTTTGCCAGGGAAGGTTTAGGTTGGAAGTTAGGAAGCACTTTCTCAGAGAAAGGGTCATTAGACACTGGAATGGGCTGCCCAGGGAGGTGGTGGAGTTGCTGTCCCTGGAGGTGTTTGAGGCAAGCTTGGCTGTGGCACTGAGTGCCATGGTCTGGTCGATGTGATGGTTTTAGGTCTTTAGGCTGGACTTGATGATCTCAGAGTCTGTTCCAGCCTCCATAAGTCTGTGATTAACACAAAATAGAGCTATTTCCTATTCTTCTTTACTGGTGAGGTAAGATAAGCATCCAAATGTTCAACCTTTCTGCTATGTTTGGTGTTGAGAGAGTGGGACTTCAACTTGGAGAGCTACCGAGCGTTTTTGACTGCAGTGCCATTCAGCTGCATGCTCTCAAATCCCAGCTGGTCCCTGAGGGAAACAAGGACATAGCATAGCAGGGGATATTGTACACAGCTGCAAACAGTACATAGAGGACAAACAGGAAAGATCTTTAAATGTCTCCTGTTTGTTTTTCCTGAGACAGAAAGAAATGCTATAAACTTCATTACTAAAGGCATTTATATCTTGAAGTAAGAAGAGAGATGATCCCTCCTTGAGTTTAGCACTGAATTTATATGCTCTTCTGAGAGATAAAATCTTGGGAATTCTGTTATTCTCAGCAAACTGCAATACAGCTCCAAATCTCCTGATCAAATTCTTATGCACCACAAAGTGCAGTCTCCTATCAAACCACAAACCAACTTTGCTATGAGACTCTCATCCTCAACTCTTGAAGGTTTTGTTTTCTGACAGGGAGAGTTACTTCTGTATGGTTCCTGTTTGGACCATTGTTCCTCACTGTCTGGGCACTAACTAATTCTGCACCTTGAATGCCATGCTGGGAGCTAGGAACCAATATTTTTCCACATCAAGGCAAACGGGATTTCTTTTTCCCCTGTTTTGACTATCAACATTTTTTCCTCTGTTCTGGTTGGAGGCTAACTGGAATATTTAATGAGAGAAATTAGATGATAGGCTGTGAAAATGATGATGGCTACTTCACTCATAGGCTTGCTGAGATGTATAAAAGCAAGGACACAAACATAGATAAGAGAGTGTGAGAGTATCTATCAGAGTCAGTGTCTGTGTTTTCTCCCTGGGCTTCTGCTGTTCTGCCTGGATCTGTGCAACCCAACTAATCCTTCTGCTTCTAACCCCCCTTTCCAATCCTCCCAGCTCACCTTGCACGTAAGGCAGACTCTGGGATAAAGTAGAGGGGTGGAAAGAAAGTGGAAGGGTGGTTGGGAGCCCCTCCTGGGAACTCTGGTTTCTGTGAGGGCTGTTGTGCTTCTGTATTACATTTAACTTGTCTGTTTCTGTAGGTAGCTGTGTGTATTTGTAACACATTGTAACTCTCTGCTGGTACATTGTGCTAAGCTGTGAATGTAAAGCTTCATTCCTTAACTTCCAGCCAGCTGAGTCTAGTCTGGGTGATTTCATTGTGTGGGGGGGGCAGGTAACTCCCAAACCATCACATCCTCTCTTGCACAACTCAATTGCTTTTTAGAAGCCTCGGCCTGTCTATTTTGACAGTTCCTATTCACGTTCCCTTGTCACCATACAGTCCACTTTTCCACTTTTCCATTTAGTCAAAGGATTGAGTCTTTCGCAGTAGTTAAGCTGCAGAAAATTAAACAGTATCTATTGCAGATGTCTGGTCTGATGAGCAAAACAAATAACACCTCATGCACTGCAATGTGGAGCCTGCCTCATGCACTGCAACATGGAGCCAACGTTGCTGCTAAGCAGACAAAAACTGTTCCTTCCCCTCCTCTGTCACTGCCATAAACTAATTCTGTGAGACCTATAAACATTCTGCTTAGATTTTATGCATATTTTTATGACACACTCATTATCTTCTCACAGACAAAGGAATGCCTGTGTGACATATTCAAACTTATTTAACACCACTTTTGCACTGCTCCCATTCCATTTTCCTCTCTTTTTTTTTAATGTCTGCCAGGCCACAGCTGAGTACTTTTGAAAAGAAAAAAATCACACTTTGGTGATGTAAGAGACACAGAAAGGGATAGAAAAAGCCAAGTTCTTCAGTTTAGGAGATAATAAAATTGCCTTTTGAAATTCAAAACAAAATAAATCACATAATGAACTTTGTTCTTCGGGAGAACGAAGAACAACAGTGAGTAAAACACTGCTATAAAGAATAGAACATAAGTAACTGATCAAAGAGATATCTGGGCAAAGGCACCTATGAAAGCTGGTGCCTAAGAAATAAGCAATATTAACATGCAGCATATGGATAATAAATCAACCAACTGCACATGTAAAGTGCTAGAGCTGAAAAACACCCAGCAGCCTAAGCATAACTGGAGGGCAAGATTAGGCCCTCACGAAGAATTAACTCCATCAGGCCACCCCATACATCTACAGCTCTACTTATCCATTAACTACTTCAACACACAGAAAAATCCCCAGAGCTGATAAAAAAGTCTGTTCTTACAAAACTCTGACCCTGTCTACATTGAGATATAAAGCATTAACCAAACCAAACAATACAACTGAATAAGAATTTGATGTTAGAGGCAGGTCGCACTCTGCGGTGAGAGCTGAACAGGCTGCAAAGGCACAACAAGAATAGCAATGAAATGTTTACATACTGAAAGTTGTCCAGACAAGAACTGTGGAACATCCCTTAGCATGCCAGGACTCATGGGAGAAGTCACTGAAATAGAAGGTCTGTCCATTTTCTGAGATTCAAATGAACTAGAACCTGAAATTACAATCAAAAACAGCAGTTAGGAGTTTGGTTTCCCACAATGGCTTTAAATGAAGCATTAGGGAAATATAACCAAATGGAAAGCTGTGATCACGACAACAAGTTAGGAGCAGGGGTTGATCTTTTGGAAGGTAGGAGAGCCTGCAGAGGGACCTGGACAGGCTGGATGGGTGGGCAAAAGCCAAGGGGATGAGACTGAACAAGGACAAGTGCAGGGTTCTGCACTTTAGCCACAACAACCCCAAGCAGCACTACAGGCTGGGGACAGAGTGGCTGAGAGCAGCCAGGCAGACAGGAAGCTGGGGGTGCTGGGAGAGAGGAGCTGAAGATGAGCCAGTAGTGTGGGCAGGTGGGCAGCAGAGCCAATGGCATNGGGTTGGGCTCTTCTGCCAGGCAACCAGCAAACAAAATAAGGGGACAGAGTCTCAAGCTGTGCCAGGGGAGGTCTAGGCTGGATGTTAGGAGGAAGTTGTTGGCAGAGAGAGTGATTGGCATTGGAATGGGCTGCCCAGGGAGGTGGTGGAGTCGCCGTCCCTGGAGGTGTTGAAGAAAAGCCTGGATGAGGCACTTAGTGCCATGGTCTGGTTGATTGGCCAGGGCTAGGTGCTAGATTGGACTGGATGAGCTTGGAGGTCTCTTCCAACCTGGTTGATTCTATGAGTCTATGAATTGAACTTTTTATTCTCTTTCAAATTATTATTATTATAATGCCTTCTGGCATTATAGAATCATAGAATCACTCAGGGTTGGAAGGGACCACAAGGAGCATCCAGTTCCAACTCTCCTGCCAGGGGCAGCAACACCTCACACTACATCAGGATGGCCACAGCCTCATCCAGCCTAGCCTTAAACACCTCCAGGGATGAGGCTTCCACCACCTCCCTGGGCAACCCCTTCCAGGCTCTCACCACCCTCATGCTGAAGAACTTTCTCCTCACGTCCAGTCTGAACCTTGTCCTCATCAGACTAAGTGTTGGTTAGGCTTACACAAACACATCAGGCCAGATGCACTGCTTGTTTTGTGCAGTTTGTTTGGAACACAGGAGGTCTGCAAACTCAGAGGATAATTTATGACATATGGAACTGAGCAAAAATCACATTTTTATCAATGCAAACAGTTCCCATCACACAGAACATAATTCTGATGCTCTTTTAAGATGTGGCTGATCAATGGGAAGTTGTTGGAAGAGTTCTTTATGTTATTATAAGCAATTTTATGCCACTGCCATTTATTTTGGGCTTCTATTAATAAAAGAACTCTGAAAGAATCATAAAAACTAACTCCAGGCTGCCATCCATCTTCTCAGTGCTAAGCCAAAGAAAAAGGTCTCTTTCCCCACAGGAAAGACTGGGCTAGGCAACTTAAAGAGTGCTGAATGGTTCCAATAGCAGTAGTAGAAGCATTCTGATTTCAAAGTAGCTCTCTCGGGGTTGTAAACAAAGAACCTTTCATCTCATGTCCACCTGATAAGCTTCAACTCGAATGCAAAGCAAACAGGGAATGAAAAATCACTATTAATGCTCCTCTGGTTTAGTTAGAATGAGGCTTTTCTTTTCAAGCAAAACCAGCCTAAGCTTACAACCAAATGTCAACTCTAAATCAAAATCTTTTGACTTCTGATAGCTTATTATTAAACAAAGGCAGATAGATACTAGAGTAAAATGACATCTCGAGGCAAACACAGAGACAAGAGCTAGGCTGACTGCAGGCGACAGTTTTCCATCTCTTTGCGCTTATATAAAAGAGAGAGAAGAGATTTTCCTACCCCACAATTGAAACTTACTGGACTCCAGCTGTGCATGTGTGCTGTCAGGAATTCTGGGGATGTCCCTGAAATCAGGAAAATGAAGACAGGCTCAGGCTTTGTCTAAGAAGCATATTCAAATCTCAGTTACGCTACAGTACCTCTCCAGCCACCACGGAATGTCGCGGGCAAGGTGTATGAGCTGCTGGCTGTCTTCAGCCACAGGGAAGGTTTGGGCTTTTTATCCAGCAGAAATATTTCAGTGGCAAATAAAAGCCCTAGGGAAGAAGTGGTTTGGTGGATGCAGGAGAGAGGCTGCACAGTCACACAATCGTTCAGTAAACAAAACACAGAGTTAATGGCAGGTTAAAACTGTATCACAACATTCTATGGTCACTGCAGTTACTGAAGCTTCACTCAGACCTACCACACTGCCAGGAATGGCTATCCCAACGTGTCCTCTAATGTTCTTGAACCCCCAGTTTGGACAACCTTACCTTGTCCATGACTAAGGAAAAACAGGCAATTTCATGTGGCAGCACTGAGTGCTTGAGATGTTGCTGGCACCTGTGTAGCGTTAAGCACTCAGATGCAATGACTGAGTAACTCATTACACCCACCCACCCTCCAAGGGCCTGATTCTTTTAAGGAAGATTAAACATTACTGTTATGTTAATATGAACTCTTAATATGCTAATGAGTCATTGTGGAGGTATTTGAGCAAAACCAAGCCTCAGCTTGGAATCACAGCAACAAGAGTCAGAAAATCAGGGAATGCCTCTCAGCACATCCCTGCAGACAACAATGTCAAAGAAGAAGGAGGGGGAAGGAGGAGTGACCACGACCATCACTCCCCATCATTCTGCATTGCTTGGCAGAGATGGAAGAACCAGGAACAACGCAGTGACTTTGAGGCCAGGAGGAAGGTGAAAGAAAAATAGGTTTACTTTTGGTTGTACTTCTCCATATCCTACTCTCTTATTAATTCCTAATAAATTTAATCTTCCCCAAGATCAAGCCTGTTTTGCACTTCATAGTAATTGCTGAGTGATCTCTCCATCCTTATCTTGATCTATGAGCTCTTCCCATCTTACTTTCTCCCCATGTCCTGCTGAGGAGGGAAAGGGAGAGAGCAGCTGAGGGAGGAGCATTTGGTAGCCAGCAAAGATCATCCCACCACAAACACACATGAAAAGGAAGGGGACATGAAAATGCTTTCAGTGACATCCACTGTTTCTTACAGTGACAAGAAAGAAGCCTGCATTATGTGTAACCAAACCTTATCTAGCTCCTTTCTGAGATACTGTTTGCAAGCAGTTTCCAAGACTCACCAGCAATGAGCAGTTCCTCAACACTTTAACTACAAGCTGTGTTTGAGCCTATGCAAGACCTTCCACCTTTATGAAATGAATTTGAAGCCTCCCTCTCCGAGACAAGACTCTTCCAGCAATGTAGTCTGTCCCCTAGCATTACTTTATACCTGCAACTCCCACGTGTTGGGAAAGGTTTTTAAAGAGAGGCCTTTATTAAGGGGGGTTACAATTTCATCTGTATGTAGGAGATGGCCTCTCACCTCACTGACAAGATCAAGCAGCTTTTGTTACTAGCAATTCGTTTTTAACTGTCAAAGTAAATTAAGTTCTACACAGGAAGTTCCTGATGTGTCAAACACATTGAGTTCCTACCGCAGGTGAACTGACAATAAATCGGGGTTGGGTGACCTTCAGAGGTCACTTCCAACCCAGACCATTCTATGAAATCATAGAATGCACAGGTCCAGGCTGGGTGGGGAATGGCTGAGAGCAGCCCTGAGGAAAAGGACCTGGGCACCTGGAANAACTGGCAGAGGAGAGATTGAAACTGGATGTTAGGAAGAAGTTCTTTGCAGTGAGGGTGGTGAGACTCTGGAACAGGTTACCCAGGGGGGTTGTGGCTGCTCCCTCCTTGGAGGTGTTCAACACTAGGTTGGATGAGTCCTTGAGTGACCTGTTCTAGCTGGAGGTGTCCCTGCCTATGGCAGGGGGTTGGAGCTGGATGATCCTTGAGGTCCCTTCCAACCTAAACCATTCTGTGATTCTATAAATTATCCTCACTGCCATTCCACCCTCAGATTACAGGGGTTAGACTTTTTTAGCATTTCTTATTTTCATTCCTCATGTCACCCATGTTTTCTTGTATAAAAGTAAGATCACAGAATCACAGAATGTCAGGGGCTGGAAGTGACCTTGAAAGCTCATCCAGTCCAAGCCCCCTGCCAGAGCAGCATCACCAAGACCAGATCACACAGGAACATATCCAGGTGGGTTTTGAATATCTCCAGAGAGGGACACTCCACAGCCCTCCCTGGGCAGCCTGTTCCAGTGCTCTGTCACACTCACAGGGAAGAAAATCCTCTTCATGTTTCCTTGGAACTTCCTATGCCTCAGCTTCCACCAATTTCCCCTTGTCCTGTCATTGGGCATCACCCAGCAGAGCCTGGCTCCAGCCTCCTGGAGGAGGCTGCACATCTTTATAACCACTGATGTGGTCACCTCTCAGTCTCCTCACCAAGCTCCATGCCCCAGCTCCCTTAAGCTCTCCTCATAGGAGAGATGTTCCATTCCCTTCATCATCTTTGTGCCTCTACACTGGACTCTCTGAAGCAGTTCTATGTCCCTCTTGAACTGGGGAGCCCAGAACTGGACACAGTAATCTGTGTGCATCTTATACCAAACAAACAAACAAACAAACAAAAAGGTATAAATATATTTATTAATTGCTAATTATAGAATCACAGAACAGTCCAGATTGGAAGGAATCTTGAAAGACCATCTGGTCTAACCTTCTGTGGATAAGAGAGCCTTGATGAGGTTCCCTAGCACCCTGTCCAACTGCATTATGTCCACCATAATAAATTTCATGAGAGAAAAGATAAAATCCCTAACAACTGAAATCAGTTTCAAACTGGATGCCAAGCAACCCCCTCCTCACACCATAGCTGGTCTGATGAGCTATGGAACTTTCAGTGGAGAAGGAAAAAAGCCTTGGGTGTGACTGCAGGCTGTAGGAGCTTGGAAGAAAAGGAACAGCTGAAGAAGGGGAAGTACTCACAGCCTAATATGCCAAAGCAACTATTGCTATCTAAATGTCATTTCTTCTCCTGCACAATGAGACAGATCTCAAAGTTAAGTAAACTTAGCAACATAAAGCACCAAAGAACAATCCCCACACGATGCTAGCTGTGCATTCAGACATGGACTCCACTAGAGAACAAGCAACCACTGAATGAATGCCAGGTGAAATCAAGACTTTCCAAAGCACATTCATTATGTCTTTAGCATATTGTATTTTGTGCAGAATTCTACATTGCAGCCTCTCAGTAAATAGAACTCAGCATCACTTCATAGGCCAAGGCTGAATATATTTTGGGGTTGTGGTATATAGAGTTGGAAATGGAGAAATAAAAGTCCAGAATCCAGAACTGCCACTATAAAGAGTGTATCTGCAGTTTCAATGCCAATACAGGCTGGATCATCAACCAGAAAAACAGAGAGGAAAACTATTTTTGACCATATTATCATATAACAACTGCTACTCTCTCTGAAAATACAAGATCTGATACCAGCTCAGATGCTGGGGTGATCAATCATTCTAGCTACACTTCTGGCTCACAGAATTTTGCAGACTGTTTTACTCTTCACAGTGTTTAGGAATCTCTTTGACATGCTCTGCCCTAAAAGTGAATCTCAGCAACATTTTTTGTCACATTTGATATAAAAATAAAACCAACATTACAAAATTACTCACCCTATTGGTCTTGAAACAACAAGCTCCACTTGTGGCTCGGGTTTAGACTCCAAGATGATGTTATACACCTCCTCAAAGGTGGCTCCTTGTAGTATTCTCCCATTCCATTCTAAAACTTCATCACCTACAATTTCATAGAATAGAATCATAGAATCAACCAGGTTGGAAGAGACCTCCAAGATCATCCAGTCCAACCTAGCACCCAGCCCTGGCCAATCAACCAGACCATGGCACTAAGTGCCCCAGACAGGCTTGGCTTCAACACCACCAGGGATGGCAACTCCACCACCTCCCTGGGCAGCCCATTCCGATGCCAATCACTCTCTCTGCCAACAACTTCCTCCTAACATCCAGCCTAGACATTCCCTGGCACAACCTGAGACTGTGTTCTGTTGCTGGTTGCCTGGCAGAAGATACCAACTCCACCTGGCTACAGTCTCCCTTCAAATGTTTGGTGATTGCCAGCAAAGTAAGCAAGGGCAGGTTTGAGTATCCATATCAGCAATAACCTTGTCAGCAATAACACCCTGCTTAGGAAGCCTGCTGTGGATTTTACTTACAATGACATTCTAATGTCAGTTTACTAACTTAGAATAGAATAGAATCAATCAGGTTGGAAGAGACCTCCAAGATCATCCAGTCCAACCTATCACCCAGCCCTATCCAGTCAACTAGACCATGGCACTAAGTGCCTCATCCAGGCTTTTCCTGAACAGCCCCAGGGATGGCAACTCCACCACCTCCCTGGGCAGCCCATTCCAATGCCAATCACTCTCTCTGCCAACAACTTCCTCCTAACATCCAGCCTATACTTCTCCCAGCACAACCTGAGGCTGTGTCCCCTTGTCCTGTTGCTGGTTGCCTGGGAGAAGAGACTTGTGAAATCCCTGTTTGAGGAACAAATTTGGAGTCCTTCGCACAGGAAATTCCCGAGTAATAAAGGTTTTCTTCAGCACAGCTTCAAGCACACAAAGTTCAGTGAAACAATAATACCAGCAGTAGGACCTCTATTAAATTAGGGATAGTTCTTGTTTGCCTTTGCAGCTGTGGATTACAGAAATCCCAACATGCTTTCTAGAAAGCCAGCATTATCTCACCAATTTGCTCTTTTGAAGGCCTGCACTAGTTTAGTGTTTAAGGTTCAGACAGTTCTTATGGTAATAGTTAATACTTCTTGCATATTCTCCAGCTTGGTTTGCATGTTGGGATAGAAGCAGTTTCCTAGTTGAGCTGCTTCTCTTTGCACACTGGTAAGAGCTTGGCTTGCTCTAAATAAAATGCCTGAGCAGGATATCAGTGGAGTATTATTTTGAGCATAAAAAGATGATTAAAATGTCAAAACACAGTTTTGAGCAACACGAGAATTTATCAGTAACGTCAATAACCTATTAGCCAAATGTCAGGTTAGATTCTTTGGTAGCTCATCACACCTGCTTAACATAATTTCACACCTAATTAAACTCCCTTGTTGTCACCTTCAGAAAGGCCACTGAGCAGATGAGATGTGTAGTAGATACTTACCTGGTCTAAGATGCCCAACGGTATCAGCCAAGCTGCCTTTCTTCACCTTGGTGATGAACGCGCAGAGCCGACCCGATTCAGTCATCTTTCCTCCTACTACCTGTTTCAAAGAGGAAGCATTTTCACAGAATGAACATTAGTTTAGTTGACTTAAACGTCCTGGCAACAGAAAGAAGCATTCAGCTATCTCCTTTCTTTTCAGATAGCCCAGTTAAGACAGACACATCTATAAAACCCACCACGGCCTTTTGGCTACAACAGATCCTGTTTGCACCTATGGTTGCTGCTTGTTCACTTCAACCACAATGCAAATGCAAAATGCTACAGCTTTGAAACTTTAGTAAATACTTCTATCATATTTCACTGCCTTATGAAATTACCACTCAAAAAAGTTAAGGTATTGCTCATTAGACTGCTTAGTAGGAAAGAACAACCCCACGGATGAGTACCACTTGGGGACTGATCTGTTAGAGAACAGTGAAGGGGAGAGGGACCTGAGAGTCATGGTGGATGGAAGGTTGAGCACGAGCCAGCAACTTGACTTGTGGCCAAGAAATCCAATGCCACAAAAATGATTAAGGAAGGTGAACATCTTCCTTATGAGGAGAGCCTGAGTGAGCTGGGGCTCTTTAGCTTGGAGAGCGACTAAGAGGTGAGTGCCAGGAGGATGGAGGCAGCCTCTTCTTGGTGATGCCCAAAGACAGGACAAGGGGCAGTGAATAGAAGTTGAGGCATAAGAGGTTCCACATGAACCTGAGGAAGATTTTTTCTTTTCCCTGTGAGGGTGACAGAGCACTGGAACAGGCTGCCCAGAGAGGTTGTGGAGTCTCCCTCCCTGGAGATATTCAAGAACTATCTGGGTGCATTCCTGTGTGATCTGCTCTGGGTGATCCTGCTCCAGCAGGGAGATTGGACCAGATGATCTTTTGAGGTCCCTTTCAGTCCCTGACATTCTATGATTCTGGGGTGAATTAGAAGGGCTCTTCAAGTGGCAGGCTGTGCTCTGGGTTGAAATGTCATTACCTTCCACACATCCCTCAAAAGAGATAGTTTATTTTTTCACATTTCTCCCTTCTCTTGGGGAAATCAAACCACAGCACAGTGCTTAACGCTGAAGAAAGCAGGAGGCTCTTGGCTTGCCCATCAATGATGCTATCAGTACCTTGCAGAACAGACATTCTCAGAAAACATATTTTGTCTTTCAGAAAAAGACCATTTTTGGAGCCTTTCAGGGACACTGTAAAATTTAATTTGTTAGCTGAAGGTCAAAGGTCTACCTGGTAATGCAGAGAGCAGCAAGACTCTGTAGGTACCAGTGTGCGCACGCTGGACTACATGAGAACGCTTTCATTGTAAAGTTAGGTAGTGTACCTGAGAGAGAGTTGTCTGTTCCAGAACTACTCACTACTAACCTTCAGTCCAAGCATTGCTCCTGAGTCTCTGGGCACACTCCCATCTTTTAGTCGTTTGTTTAACAAAATCCGACCGATGAGACGGTCTCCATCCTTGGATGGTTGCCAAGTCACAGGATGCTATCAGATGGTGTTAAAGGAAAGCACAGTGAATAGGATTGCAAAGAAAAAGAAATGTTGCAGCAATACTTTCCATTTCCTGACATACATGTCTTTGAAATGTCACAGAAGTAGTATGATTACACAAGTGTTTGACAGAACAACATCACCTATTCTACCAAATCCAATTTGTAAATGTCTGGAATGATCTTTCTGCGTTGAATGGACACACCTGGGGTCTGCTATAGACATAGACAACTACACACAGCCATGCACACTGACAAAACCAGCTCTAGGGGTCTGCTATAGACATAGACAACTACACACAGCCATGCACAGGGACAAAACCAGCTGTAGGGGTCTGCTATAGACATAGACAACTACACACAGCCATGCAGAGTGACAAAACCAGCTCTAGGGGTCTGCTATAGACATAGACAACTACACACAGCCATGCACAGGGACAAAACCAGCTGTAGGGGTCTGCTGTAGACATAGACAACTACACACAGCCATGCACAGGGACAAAACCAGCTGTAGGGGTCTGCTATAGACATAGACAACTACACACAGCCATGCACACTGACAAAACCAGCTCTAGGGGTCTGCTATAGACATAGACAACTACACACAGCCATGCACAGGGACAAAACCAGCTGTAGGGGTCTGCTATAGACATAGACAACTACACACAGCCATGCAGAGTGACAAAACCAGTTGTAGGGGTCTGCTACAAACATAGACAACTACACACAGCCATGCAGAGTGACAAAACCAGTTGTAGAGGTTTGGTATAAGAGTAATACTTTAAAAGAAATTTAACTCAAAGCAGAAATTTTGCCTAAGTTATTTCTTCTTTGTCACCATTCCAAACATGTCTAATTTCTCCCTGACTGACCAAGTTTTCAGTGCTTTACCTTCCCTCAGTAGTAGGATATGAAAAATTACAGATCACATTAAAAGTAATATAGAAATAAATTGATTGGATGTGAGGAACAGGTTCTTTACTATGGAGGTGGTGGAACACTGGAACAGGTTGCCCAGGGAGGTGGTTGAGGCCTCATCTCTGGAAATATTCCAGGTGAGGCTTGACAGGGCTCTGGGCAGCCTGATCTAGTGGAGGATGTCCCTGCTGAGTGCAGAGAGGGTTGGACTGGGTGACCTTTGGAGGTCCCTTCCAACCCAGATCATTTTATGATTCTATACATGAATTACAGTGACAGTGAACTTTATTACACCTTTCCTATCCACGGGCACAGTTACATTTGTACACTGGCAACAATTCATCCAATTCAAACCTTTTATTTTGTGTAATCATAGCACTTTTTCCCACCCAAAAAAATACTACCGCATGCTCCGTTACATGCAAAATTAGCAGGCACAGACAAATCTGCTCCCGTTACAACTAATAACTCTAAAAAGATTTCATCATAATCTCCACCAAACAGAAAGCAAAACTCAAAAAGTAACAAAGCAGATGGCAAAGCCCTTTAATTCTGCACAAAAATGGCATGGCAACAAAACAAAAGAACAACCATGACAGTGAAAGGGAAAAAAGAAAAACAACTTTTCTGTGCAGAGAGACCAAATTTTCTCAACCCCCACCAACACATGACACCAAC
>WAAF01006445.1:91127-101167 GCA_013400475.1 Tricholaema leucomelas | reverse complement strand
GGGGAATGGATCCCAGGTGAGGGGTTGGATCCCAGCGCGGGGGGAATGGATCCCAGTTTGGGGTGAATGGATCCCAGTTTGGGGGAATGGATCCCAGGTGAGGGGTTGGATCCCAGCTCGGGGGGAATGGATCCCAGTTTTGAGGGGTAGATCCCAGTTTGGGGGGAATGGATCCCAACTGGGGGGTGTGGATCCCAGCTTGGGGGGAATGGATCCCAGCTTGGGGGGATGGATCCCAGCTGGGGGGATGGATCCCAGCTGGGGGGTGTGGATCCCAGTTTGGGGGGGGTCCTGTGACTTGGAGCCCAGAGGCAGCTCCAGGCAAGGGGACCCCAACCCCTCAGGGCTCCACCTCCTCGGGCACCTCTCAGCCCTTGGCACCCAGACCCAGACTGCCCAAAGCCACCTGCAGCTGGGGGCTGCCACCCCTGCCAACGGCACCCGGGGGGGGCACCCCAGGGGCACCCCCACGACATCAGCAGCACCCAGGAAGCACCCAGGAGGAGCCAGAGGCACCCAAGAAGCAGCCAGGAGGACCCCAGAGGATCCCAGGAGGACCCCATGAGAATCCAGTGGCAGCCAAGAAGCACCCGGGGGGACCCAGCAGCACCCCAGCAGCACCCCAGGCCAGTAGATTCCCCGTGGGGCCTGCAGGATCCCCGTGGGGCAAGTGGATTCCTTTGGGGAGCTGAGTGGATTCCCGAGGGATCCAGGAGAGCCCCACGGGGAGAGTGGGGACAAGGCAGTGGGACACAGGGACAGAGGGACACAGACACAGGGACACAGGGACAGAGGGACACACACAGAGGGACACAGGGACACAGAGGGACACAGAGGGACAGAGGGACACGCAGGGACACAGGGATGCAGGGACACAGGGATAAAGGGACAGAGGGATACAGGGATGCAGGGACAGAGGGGTCCAGGGACAGAGTGGCATCTGGGCACAGGGCAGTGTGGCACTGGGGGGCAGGGACAGGAGGCTGTGGGTCCCTAGGGAATGGCGCTGGGTGCCCGGGGCTGTACCCAGGCTCTTTCCATCCCTCATTCCCAGCAGCCCCCCTCCACCTGGGTCCCCTCTCGGTGCCACCCTGCCGCCACCCCTCCATCTCGGTGGCACCGGCAGGGATCAAAGTCCCCGAGCCTGGGAAACATTAACCCTGAGCTGCCACCGGGATACGGCTCCGGGATCCGGGAGACTTGGGAATGCTGCAGCTCCGCCCTGGCACCCTGCACCTGGCACCCTGCAGCCTGCACCCAGCACCCTAAGAGCTGGCACCAGGCGCCCTGCACCCCAGAAGCTGGCACCCTGCAGCCTGCACCTAGCACCCTAAGAGCTGGCGCGGTGCCCCCTGCAGCCCAAAAGCTGGCACCCTGCAGCCTGCACTCCAGAAACTGGCACCACGCACCCCAAAAGCTGGCACCATGCAGCCTGCACCCAGCACAATGCACCTCAAAAGCCAAGACTGGGCCCAAGCTGGGCTCAGAATGGGTTCCACAACCTCCACAACCCTCCTGGGCAACCTGCACCAGTCTCTGCCCACCCTCAACCTGTGCCAGCCTCTCTCCATCCCCAGCCTGTGCCAGCCTCTGCCCAGGCTCACTGCAGAGCTTCGCCCTGAGGCTCTTTTGGGGCTGGCGCCAAAGCTGCTGCCCGCAGCAGGGAGGAGCCTCTCGAGCGCCCTCTGGCGGCCGAGCGCTGCAAGTGACCTGCGGAGCCTCTGCGCCACCTCCTGCTGCTTTGGTGTTCGGCTCCTGGTCCCTCGAGTGCTCCAGATCCCAGGGATCCCTGATCCCACAGGGATTCTCCAAGCCTTGATCCCACAGGGATGCTCCAAACCCTCATCCCACAGCGATGCTCCAAGCCCTGATCCACAGGAACCTTCCAAACTCTGACCTCAAACTGGACTCAAAATAGGCTCTGACTGGGCTCAGATTGGGTTCAAACAGGACTCAAAATGGGCTCCACAACCTCCACAACTTCCCTGGGCAACCTGTGCCAGTCTCTGCCCACCCCCAGCCTGTGCCAGTCCCTGCCCGCCCTCAGCCTGTGCCAGCCTCTGCCCAGGCTCACTGCAGAGCTTCGCCCTGAGGCTCTTTTGGGGCTGGCGCCAAAGCTGCTGCCCGCAGCAGGGAGGAGCCTCTCGAGCGCCCTCTGGCGGCCGAGCGCTGCAAGTGACCTGCGGAGCCTCTGCGCCACCTCCTGCTGCTTTGGTGTTCGGCTCCTGGTCCCTCGAGTGCTCCAGATCCCAGGGATCCCTGATCCCACAGGGATGCTCCAAGCCTTGATCCCACAGGGATGCTCCAAACCCTCATCCCACAGCGATGCTCCAAGCCCTGATCCCACAGGATCTGCACTCCTAAGGCCACTCCAGCATTGCCAGTGCCATGTCCCAGCAGCTAGGAGCTGCAGGAGGGCACTGACTGGCAGCTGCCGGAGGGCACTGACTGGCAGCTGCAGGAGGGCACTGACTGGCAGCTGCTGGAGCGAACTGGGATCGGCGCGGGGCGGGAGCAGGCTGCGGGGTTGGCATCAGCGGTGCCAATGGTTTGTTTGGGTAGTAGCTAATGAGGCTAATTAAAGCGCTGCGGTAATTAACGGCGCTCGAGGGTCCCCGCGGCGAGGACTGGTGGCAGCGCCGGAGCCGCATGGCTGGCACCTGGCACAGCCAGCTGGCAAGGCAGGACAGGCAGAAGGGCATGAGTGGGGGCGCAGTGGCACCCAGGAGGGCATTGTTGTGGCATTGGGGTTCCCAGGAGGGCATGGGTGAGGTCAGTGGGGTCTGCAGGAGGGCATTGATGTGGGCACTGGGGTTAAAGCTCCCTGTGGGAGGTTCTGGGCTGCAGGCAGCAGCTGGCAGGGCACGGGGAGGTGCCCCTGGCGGTGCCAACCTAAGCTTCATTGCCTGTCCTTTATTTGCTCAGCAAACTGCTGCCAGCCTTGCCCGGGCCACGGGGGGAGAGAGGTGCGGGGGCTGAGCTCTGGTGGCACTGCCAATCTCATGCCCCCGCCCTGCTGCCCACTGCTCTGATGCCAGCTGCCAGCGCTGCCAGCGTTGCCAGGCTGCGGCAGCAGCTCCCCGCGGGGGCTGCCTGGAGCCGCAGGGATGCAGGTCCGGGGGGGGATGGAAAAGCCTGGAATGGGATTGGGAATGGGCAAAGCTCCCCCCGGGGGCAGCCTGAGGGCTCCGAATCCCCGTCCCGTGCCATCCTGCCAGCTGCCAGTGCTCATCCCTGCTACCTGGCATCCTGAGACCTCCACATCCCCATCCCATGGCATCCTGCCAGCTGCCAGTGCCCATCCCTGCCCCCTGGCAGCTCTTCCAGCCCCCAGTGCCCATCCCTGCCACCCAGCACCCCCAAGGCACCATGCTGCAGCTGGCAGGAAGCAGCAGAGGATGCCAGGGCAGTGCCACAGGCAGCGCTGGGTACCATGGCAGCAGCTGTGCCACCACCACCCCTGGGGAGCCTCCAGAGAGGCCACCAAGTGCCCAGGGGAGCGGTGCCAGCTGCGCAGGGCTGGCAGCCAAGGGATCAGGGAGAAGCGGGCAGGGAAGCAGGAGGTGCCCCTGGATCCATAGGGAATTCTGCTGGGATGAAGGCCGAGTGCCAGGCACTGCCAGCTCAGCTCTCCACGAGGGCTGGCACAGTTGGCAGCCCGTGGGGGTGGGCATCCAAGGGCAGCTGGAGGGCAGCTCTCGGTGCCAACTCCTCCCCTCCCTGATACCCTTCCCTGGATTTTGCCCTTTCCTGGGCTGCTTCTTCCATGCCCACAGCCAAGGACCTGCTGCTGCCCCTGCCAGCTGTGCCCCCAACCCTCTCTGGGCACCCCTGGGTTCCCCCCCCCCAACAAAGCTCCTCCTGGCAGCGTGGTGCCAGCAGGCTGCTGCCAGCTGCTCTGCCCTCCTGCTGCACCCTGGGCTACAGACACACCCTGGGCACCCCAGGGTCCTGGAATGCCAACCTGCTGGGAAGGGGCGTCTGGTGCCCACCCAGTGCCAACTCTCACCCTGCTCCAGCAGGGCATCCACAACAGCTTGCCCAGGGGGCACCATGCCCAGGGAGGGGTTGGCAGCTCTGCACAGCCTCCACTAAGCCTCCCTGGGCAGCCTGTGCCAGGCTCCAGCAGCCTCACCCCACACAGGCTGCTCCTGATGCCAGCTCCTGCCCAGCACTTACTGCCCCTTGGCACCCCTCAGCAGATGCCAGCCCCAGCGTCTTGCATCCCAGCACTCAGCTGCCACGGGTGGCATCTTCACAGGCTGGCATGGCTTGGGTTGAAGGCAGCTTCTAAGGGCACCCAGTGCCAACCTGCAGCCAGCAGGGCAGAGCAGGGAGCTCAGAGCCAGGGGGTGGTGCCAGCCAGAGGGGCAGCTCCCACCTCTCTGGGCACTCTGTGCCAGCTCCTGATGCCAGCTCCTGGCTGCCCCATGCCATCACTCAGCAGATGCCAGCCCCAGCCTCTTGCCCCCCACCCCCAGCACTCGGCTGTGCCCCTGCCAGGGCAGAGCAGAGGGCAGCAGAAGCTCCCTGCCCCTGCTGCTGCCCACACTCTGTCCCAAGCCCCCCACGACCTTTGGGCCCAAGTGCCCCTTGCTGGCTCCTGGGCACCTCTCTGTGCCCCCCTCCCCCCCAGCACCCTCCAGCTCCTTCCCCTGGCAGCTGCTGCCCAGCACGTGCCCACCTCAGCTGTGCCCACGGGCAGGACCCTGCCCGTGCCCTGCTTGGCCTTCAGGACCTTCCTCCCTGCCCCCCCCCAGCTCTCAGCCTCTCTTTGAGCTGCCTGGCAGCTGGTGCCAGGGGCTGGCAGTGGGCATGTGGGTGCCAGGGCTGCCAGGGACACCAGAGGAGGGCTGGAGCTGGCAGGGTAGAGGCCTCCACGCTGCAGCACATCTCAGCCTTCACCAGGGGCTGGCATCTGTGCCAACCCCACACACCTCCAGAGGGGTGAGCTGGGCACCAGTGCTACCCTTCCCAGGGGCTGCCAGCCCCAGCCTCACCCACTGCTGGCCCTGGCAGCTGGCAGCCTGAGGAGCTTGGCACTGGGGGTGTGCAGAGAGAAGCTTCAGCCTTCACTGATGGCATCTTGGCACTACCCAAGGCCCCTGAGGCCCAAGCTCCTGTGCCAGGGCCAGATCCTGCTGCTGCTGCTGGCACCAAAGCTGGCACAGAGCAGGCTGAGTGCCACTTTCTAGGAACTGATGGATTCTCTGCTGCCTCTGCCAAGCTGTGCCTGGCCAGGCCAAGCTGGCAGCTGTGGCAATAGGGCTGAGTGGCACTGTGCCAAGGGCTGGCACCTGCCTTTGGCTCACAGGAAGCCCAGGAAGGCTCTGGGCAGCAGGGCAGGGGAGGGCACTCTGCTGGCACCACCCTCAGAGGGTCATCTGGTGCCCGGGGGAGGGTTCGGGCACCACAAGCAGGGCAGGGCAGGGGAGGGCATTGCCAACCCCATGCCCGTCAGGATCAGGCTCCTCTGCCCGGGCTGGGTTCTGGTTCCATGGCTCTGAGCCCCAGGGCAGCCCTCTGCTGGCAGTGCCCAGGCTGGCAGAGTGAGCTCCAGTGGCGCTTCCTGGTGGCCTGGCAGGGGCACAGCAGAGAGCTGGGCACAGAGTTTGGGGCAGGAGCTGCTGGGGGCAGGCTCAGGGGAGAGGCTTTGGAGCTGGCAAAGGGAGGGTGAGGGCAGAGAGAAGGGAGAGGCTGGGCACAGCCTGGCACAGGCTGCTCAGGGAGCTGGCAGAGGGTGGCTGAGGGCAGAGAGAAGAGAGAGGCTGGGCACAGCCTGGCACAGGCTGCTCAGGGAGCTGGCAGAGGGAGGCTGAGGGCAGAGAGAAGGGAGAAGGTCTGCAGCAGGAGGCTGGGCACAGCCTGGCACAGGCTGCCCAGGGAGGGGGCAGCAGCCCCGGGCAGGCTGTTTGAGGGTTCTGAGCTCCCTGCTCTGCCCTGGCACTGTCCCTGCTGGCTGCAGGCTGGCACTGGGTGCCCCTGGGCAGGTCCCTGCCTGTCCATGCCCATCCCTAACTAGAGCTCTGCTCCTGGTGCCAGGCTGCCCTGCCTAGAACCAGTCCCAGCCCTGCCCAGAGCCCTAATCCTAGCCCTAGTCCTAACCCATAGCCCTTAGCCTGCAACTCAACCCTGCCATAGTCCTGCCCAGCAACCCTGACCCTAACCCACAGCCCTGAACCTTAACCCTACCCTTAGGCCTGACCCTAAAACCCATCCTAACCCTAACCCACAGCCCTGAACCTTGACCCTACCCATGGCCCTGACCCTAAAACCCATCCTAACCCTAACCCACAGCCCTGAACCTTAACCCTACCCATGGCCCTGACCCTAAAACCCATCCTAACCCTAACCCACAGCCCTTAACCTTAACCCTACCCTTAGGCCTGACCCTAAAACCCATCCTAACCCTAACCCACAGCCCTTAACCTCAAACTCAACCCTACCTATAGGCCTAACCCCAGCACTCTTAACCCTAACCCATAGCCCTAAGCCTGACCCTAACTCTAACCCTAACCCATAGCCCTTAACCTTAAACTTAATCCTAACCAGTAGCCCTAACCCCAAAACTAAACCTAGCTTTAACCACAGCCCTTAACCTTAATCTCAACCTTAACTCATAGCCCTTAACCTTAATCCTAACCCATAGCCCTGACCCTAAACCTAATCCTAACCCTAACCCACAGCTCTTAACCTTAAACTCAACCCTTAGCCCTTAACCTTAATCCTAACCCATAGCCCTGACCCTAAACCTAATCCTAACCAACAGCTCTTAACCTTAAATTCAACCTTAACCTTTGCCCCTTAACCTTAATCCTAACCCACAGCCCTGACCCTAATCCTAATCCTAACCCTAACCCACAGCTCTTAACCTCAACCCCAACTCACAGCCCTGACCTCAGCACCAACCCTGACCTCTTAACCCTAAACTTCACCTTAACCACAGGCCTAAGATTAGAACTAGTCCTGACCCCAGCCTCAGCCTCATATCTAACCTTAACACTAAGCCCAGCCCTGACACTAACCCCGACCCCAGCCCTACCCCAACCCCAGCCCTAATCCTGGTTCCACCTCTGGTGCTCCTTCCCAACCCATTCCATGACTCCATCACCTCTGGAGGTGCCTTCAGCCCAACCCATTCCATGACTCCATCACCTCTGCCCATGGCCCCAGGCAGGAGCCTGTGGACCCCTCCTGGCTGCAGGACCATGGGCAGGAGGCAGAAGCTCAATGCCAGCCCTGCAAGCTCCCATGCCATTCCCAGCTCCTCTTGGATGCCAACTCCCCACTCCTGAAGCCCTCAGGATGGGCACAGATCCTGCTCTGGATGGCCTTGCCCGTGCCCATGGGCACCAAATCCCCCTCTGGCCAGCAGCAGCTCAAGGCAGGAGGTGAAGAGACCAAAACCAAAAGCCCCCCCCAGGGGGTCTCAGCTCCTCAGCTGCTCCTTGGTGCCCTCTGAGCCACCCAGGTCCAGGTCCTGGCACCGACCTGGGCACACTCTCTGGGTCCTGGCACTGACCTGGGAATGGGACACAAGATTCAGGTCCTGGCAGTGACCTGGGGATGGGAATCAACATCCAGGTCTTGGCAGTGACCTGGGGACAGTACCCACGACCTGGCACTGCCCTGGAACAAGCCTGGCAGAGCCTTGCCCAGCCATGCCAGGGGCAGGACCCAACCCTTTATGCCAGCTGCCACCTCAGCTCTGCTTCCCTCCCCCCCACCGCCTCTGCTGGTGCCTGGCACCGCGGCTGGCACCGGAGCATGGCGGTGACACTTGGGCCGCTGCTGGGACGTGGATGGAGCAGGTGGGGAGGAAGCAGGGAGAGCAGCAGGAGGAGGAGGATGAGGAGGATGAGGAGGATGAGGAGGGATGAAGGAAGCTCTGAGCCCTCATCAGCCTCCGCCTTGCCGGCCCCGTCCCCGCGGGCGGCTCCTGCGCCTTTCCCAGCCCTTGGATGCCAGCTCCAAGCGCCCCCAGACAAAGCAGGTCGGGAGCGGCCGCCTCGGGAATGCTCTTCCCACCGCCGGGAATGAGCTAAAGCCTGACCTGGATAACGCCAAAGCGGCTGCCAGAAATCAAAGCTCCTCAAGACAGCTCCCGAGGGATTGGATGGATGGATCCAGGCCCTCCAGGCAGCATTCCCAGAGCTGGGAAAAGTGGGGTGGCAGCAGAAGGAGGGAAGGAGAGAGGAGAGATGGGGGGGGGGGGGAAGCTGCTTTCCACCAACGTCATCTGGAAGCTCCCAGGAAGCTTTTCCCACCTCCATCCCTGGCGGGGGTGAGTGGGAAGAGACATCCAGGGAAGGGGTCGAGGTTTGGGATGGAACAAGGCGGGGGGAGGTGTCGGGGGGGGATCCTCATCCTTCTCCTGCCCTGCCTGGCCTGGGTCTGGGGGGGAGGGAGTAGGGGTGTGAGGCTTAGGGCACCCCCAGTGCTCCCCAGAGCCCTCAGAAGCTCAGCTGGAGCCGGCCAGAGCCGTTCCGGCCGGAGCGAAGCCTTGGGGTGACATTCCCGAGCTCTGGCTCCGAGGGAAGGACACAGCCGCGGCTGCGGGCGGCAGGGCGGAGAGCAGCACCCAGCGGGGAGAGCCTGCAGGGGTGGGCANGAGGGCAGGAAGAGAGGGTGGGCGGGGAGGGAAGGAGAGAAGGAGGTCAGGGAGGGAAGGAAGGAGGGCAGAGAGGGAGGAAAGGAAGGTGGGCAGGGAGGGAAGGAGGGCAGGGAGGCAGGGAAGGTGGGCAAGGAGAGAGAGGGTGGGCAAAGAAGGAAGGAAAGTGGACAGGGAGGGAGGGCAAGGAGGAAAGGTGGGCAGGGAGGAAAGGTTGGCAGGGAGGAAAGGTGGGCAGGGAGGAAAGGTGGGCAAGGAGGAAAGGTGGGCAGGGAGGAAAGGTGGGCAGGGTAGGAAGGTGAGCAGGGAGGGAGGGGAGGAAGGTGGGCAGGGAGGGGAGGTAAAGCTGCTGCCCTTAGAGCTCAGAGCCACACTGGAGGGGGTCTGCAGTGCCGGAGGGGGGAGCCAGCCCCCACCTGCCGCCCAGGGGAGGAGATGCTGGGGGCTGTTTGCGGGGGTGGGGTGGGGAGGAGGAGGAGGAGGAGGAGGAGGGAAGTGAACTCCTCAGCCGAGGGTCAGCTGGATGAAGGAGTGAACAGCCTGACGGGGAGGAGGATGAGTGCGGGGCTGGGGCGGGCACGGGTGGCAGCTTCCCGCGGGGACCCTAAGAGGAGCCCCTGAAGCTGCTTCTGGGCACGCCTGGCCCCGGTGCCAAGGTGAGGGGGGGCGCGGGGGTGCAGGGGGTGGTCGCGCTGCAAAGCTGCCAAAGCGAGCACGTGGAGCTGCCAGACAAAGGAAGGCAGGCAGGAGCCTTCCTCCCCAGGCTCCTCTTCCCCACCCCCCCAGGCAGGATCAACTCATCCCTGCTGGCACAGGGCTTCGGTGCCAGTCATCGCCAGCAGCCAGGTGGGGACGGGAAAGGGCTGCGGTGGTGGAAGGGGCAGGGGGCAGAGGGCAGGGCAGAGGCTGCCCGGGGAGGAGGGCAGAGCACCCACGCGCAGCTCGCATCGCCTGTGCCCTGCCCGCTGCCAGCCGTGGGAGCCTCGTGAGTGCCACACGCAGCCTGGGCGAGGGGGAAGGGAGCTCTGTGCCAGCCTCGCCCCAGCCCCTTGCCAGTTCAGCACCCTCCTCCTCCTCCTCCTCCTCGTAACCACCTTGCACACACAGCGAGCACCCCTCCCCCCCCACTCCCTTCCCTGCATCTCTTCCCGCGTGGGCTTTGTGGAGCATCACCCTTCAGCAGCACTGTCATCATCATCCTCCTCACCATCCTCATCCTCCTCATCCCTCCTCCAGGCAAGGTCACCTCCTGCTGCCAAACACAGCCCTCCCCCTACCCGAGCCCCTTCCCCCGCTGACAACAACCCCCCCCATACGCACACACCTGCAGGCCTGTTGCGTGGGTGGGCGTGGGGGGGGTGGGTGGTTCCCGTGGGAGCCAACCCAGCCTGTACCGCTGCGAGGCCTGACCTGCATTTCGCAGCCCCCC
>WAAF01006445.1:75214-87281 GCA_013400475.1 Tricholaema leucomelas | reverse complement strand
GGTGGAAGGGGAAAGGAAAAATAGGGAGGGGAAAGGGAGAAAAGGAAAGGAATAGGGAGAGGAGGAAGAGAATAGAGGTAGGGAGCAGAGGATAGAGGGAAGGGAAAAGGAGGAAGGGAAGAGGAAGGAGGGAGGGAAGAGGGGGAAGGGGAAGAGGATAGGGGGAAGGGAAAAGGAGGAAAGGAAAAAGGGGAAGGGAAAAGGGGGAAGGGGAGAAAGGGAAAGGAGGGAGGGGAAGAGGATAGGGGGGAAGGGAAAAGGAGGAAGAGGAAAGACGGAAAGTGGAAGGAAAAAGGGAAAGGGGAAAGGGAGAAGTGGAAGGGATGAGTGGGAGGGGGCAGGGAGCCGCTCGCAGCCCTCCCCAGGCTGCTTTCCCACTCCCGTGGGCTGCCCACTGGTGCCAGCAGCCCGGGACGTGCCAGGGCCAGCAGAAGGGATCTGGTGCCAGCCCTTATGCCCGAGCCCGCCCTGCAGCCCCTGCCGATGCCCCCTGCCTGCTCGCATCTGGCACAGGCAGCTGACAGGCGCCCGCCGGCTCCATCGCGCTAGGGATGCCAGCCGGGTGCCCTTGCCCAGCGCTGGCACGGAGTGATAGGGCACCGGTGCCCACGGGGGGAGTACCATCTGCCCGTCCCTTTCCAACCTCCTCTTCCTCAGCCAGAGAAGGCTTCCCGCAGCGCAGGGCCTGAGCTGGCTCCGCTGCCCTGTGCCCGCGGGAGTGACTCTGGTGGCTGTGCTGGAGGGTGGCACCATCCTGGCACCTGGAATTTCGGGATCAGGATTGATCCCAGGGCATGGAGAGAGGCTGGGCACAGAGTCTGGGGCAGGAGCTGTTGGGAGCAGGCCCAGAGGGTGCCAGGCTGCCTTGTGCCCACTTGCCCTGCAGGTGCCACGCCCTGAGGATGGTGCCAGGCCCGTGGTGCCCTCCTGCCCTGCACCCCTGCTGCAGAGAAGCCACAGCCTGAGGCTGGCATTGGAGCCAAAGCTCTGCAGAGGGAGGCAGAGGGTGGCACTGGGTGCCCTTGGCAGGTCCCTGCCAAGCAAGCTCGGGCAAGCAGGCACCAGCTGAGGGGTGTCCATGCCCTGCTTGACCTTCAGGAGCTTCTTTCCCATCCCCAGCTCTCAGCCTGCTCTGGATGCCCTCTGGCATCCCTGTGCCAGCCTGCTCCACCCCTGTCCTCCCTGTTCCATCCCTGTGCCAGCCTCCTCCATCCCTGTCCCCTCTGTTCCATCCTCGTCCCAACCTCCTCCATCCCTGTCCCTCCCTGCTCCATCCCTGTCCCTCCCTGCTCCATCCCTGTCCCTCCCTGCTCTGTCCCTGTCCCTCCCTGCTCCATCCCTGTCCTCCCTGCTCCGTCCCTGTCCCTCCCTGCTCCATCCCTGTCCTCCCTGCTCCGTCCCTGTCCCTCCCTGCTCCATCCCTGTCCTCCCTGCTCCATCCCTGTCCCTCCCTGCTCCATCCCTGTCCCTCCCTGCTCTGTCCCTGTCCCTCCCTGCTCCATCCCTGTCCTCCCTGCTCCATCCCTGTCCCTCCCTGCTCCATCCCTGTCCTCCCTGCTCCGTCCCTGTCCCTCCCTGCTCCATCCCTGTCCCTCCCTGCTCCATCCCTGTCCCAACCTCCTCCATCCCTGTCCTCTCTGCTCCGTCCCTGTCCCTCCGGGCTCCATCCCTGTCCTCCTTCCTCCATCCCTGTCCCAACCTCCTCCATCCCTGTCCTCCCTGCTCCATCCCTGTCCCAACCTCCTCCGTCCCTGTCTCCTCTTCTCCACTCCTGTCCCTCCCCGCTCCATCCCTGTCCCATCACTCTCCCTTGCCCACCCACCACTGCCACCTCCTGCCCTAGACTGGGTGCCAGTTCGATGCCAACTTCTTCCCCCCCCAGGTGGGTACCAACCCTGAGTAGTCCTCACCCCGCCCCAGACGGGTGTGGGGCGGAGTGGGCTGGTGGCACCGCAGCAGCAGACACGTGGTGGCACACCGGGCTGGCACACGGGGCTGGCACACGGGGACTGGCACACGGGGCTGGCACGCCGCCCAGCCCAGCAGAGGGCTTGCAGGTCTCCATGGCAACCTCCCGGCGGGATGCGGCGCCGCTCAGCAGCCGATTCCCAGCGATTGGCCTCCGGGAGCTGCCTCCGGAGCCCTGCGCCGGTGCCGGGGCCAGCGCCGGGCTCCTCCTGCAGCCTTCGGCACTCTCCCGCTCGCTTCCCGCGGCTGCGGTGCCCAAGTCCCGGGTGTGGTGCTCAAATCCCGAGTATGGTGCCCAATTCCCTTCTCTGGTGCCCAAGCCCCATTGTTTAGTGCCCAATTCCCATTTTCAGTGCCAAATGCCCATTTTTCTTGCCCAATTCCCATTTTTTGTGCCCAGTTCCCTCTCTCCTGCTGCCTCTCAGCATTGCTCTGCCAAGCGGATCCCTGCCCTGGCTTGGTGGGCACCAAAGGGGGCATTGTTCTGGGGGCACCAAACCTAGGCATGGGATGAGTTTGGGGCTCTTGGGTCGGGTTGGCCAAGCCTGGCATAGCTCTTCTGAAGGTGCAGGAAGCTCCCAGGGCTCTTCCCGTGGGATGCAAGGAGGGAAATGTGGGATTGTGGGGGGCAGACCCAGCCACAGCTGCTGCCAGTGGGCACAGCCAGGGCACATCTGTGCTGCACCCTCCCTGGCATCATTCAGGGTGGGAAAGGCCTTGGGGGTAACGGAGGCCAAGCACTGGCCCTAGGCACTGCCAACCATGGCCCCAGCTCTGCCCTAGCACTGCCCCTGGGCACCATCAGCCATGGCCCCAACTCTGCCCCAGCACTGCCTCAGGGCACTACCAAGCATGGCCCAGCCCCGCCCCAGCACCACCACCCCATGGCCTCAGCACCACAGCTCTGCCCCTTGCCAACCCCTCCAGCCATGCCCACTCCACCACTGCCCTGGGCAGCCTGGCACAGGCCTGGCACAACCTTCCAGGGGTACAAATTGCTCCTCAGGGCCAACCTCCACCTGCCCTGGCACAGCCTGATACCAACTTCTCTTGCCCAATCACTCCACAGCCCCCTCCTGCTTCTCTAAACCCTTGCCCAGCTTCAGTGCCCTCCTCTGAGCCCTGCCCCAGCCTCTCAATGCCATCCTGGCACTCAGGGGCCCAACCTTGCCCCCAGGCTGCCAGCTGTGGCCTCCCCAGTGCCCAGCCCATTTGGCACAATCCCTGCCCTACTCCTGCTGCCCACAGCATTGCTGCTCCATGCCAGGCTGCTGCTGCCCTTCTTGCCCACCTGGGCACCCCCTGGCTCCTCTCCAGTTGCTGCCACCAACCCTCCCCAGTGCCTTTTCCAGCTCCCAGCCTGGAGCCTTCCAGCCCTTGCTATGCCCCAAGGGCAGGTGCCAGATCTTGCTGTGCCCCAGGGGCAGGTGCCAGCCCTTGCCCTTGGTGCCCTCACCCCATTGCCCTCACTTGAGGCCATGCTGCATGCCCTGACCACACCCTGCATGCCCTGGGCACAAGTGATGGGTGATGGACAGGTCAGGCTAGATGAAGGCCATGGGCACTGGAATTCGATGCCAGCCTCCCTGTGCCCTCTCTGGGGGGCCTCTACCTGCAGCACCACAGCCCCCAGCAGCTGCCTGGGCCCTGCTGGCCCCCAGGGGCCTGAGGCAGCCTTGGGTGAAGCCAAAGCTTGGGGGCGAGGGGGGGAGGGGATGGGATGGAAGCGGGNNGCGCAGCGGGGGGGGGGGGGGGGGGGGGGGGAGGGCTCAGCTGTCTCCTCGCCCCCCTCACCCACCCACCCCCCCCCTCCAGCAGCCGTGGGTGCCAACCCGCGGAGCCCGCGGGTGATTGGCAGCGCCTCCCACGCCTGACTCACTGCCTGCCCTCCCCCCACCCTCCCCCGGGGGGGGATGCTCAGCAGGGGGGAGGGGATGCAGCTGGGACCCCCCCCGGGGCTACCATCGCGGCTCAGGCTGCAGGGGATGCAGTCCCGAGGCTGACAGTGGCTGCCTCTGGGTACCCACTCAGCCCCCTGCAGCCTAAGGATCTCTGCAGCCCTGCGTCCCTGCATCCCTGCATCCCTGTGTCCCTGCATCCCTGCGTCCCTGTGTCCTTGCATCCCTGTGTCCCTGTGTCTCTGTGTCCCTCTATCCCTGCATCCCTGTGTCCCTGTGTCCTTGCATCCCTGTGTCCTTGCATCCCTGCGTCCTTGCATCCCTGCATCCCTGCATCCCTGTGTCCCTGTGTCCCTGTGTCCCTGTGTCCCTGCATCCCTGTGTCCCTGTGTCCTTGCATCCCTGTATCCCTGTGTCCCTGTGTCCCTGCATCCCTGTGTCCCTGCATCCCGAGGATCCCTGTATCCTTGCATCCTTGTTTGCCTGCATCCCAAGGATCTCTGCATCCCTACATTCCAGCATCCTAGGATCTCTACCTCCTTGGATCCCTCCACCCCTCTGCTCATCCCAGGATCCCTGCATCCCAGGATCCCTGCATCCCAGGATCCCTGTGCTCCTCCAGCCCTGTCTCCATGTACCTCCACATCTCCCCATCCCTGTATCTCTCCCTCCTCCCATACCTCCCCCATTCCTGTATCAGCATCTCTCCATCCCTGCATCCCTATGTTCCTCCATCCCTATATCCCTGCATCCTCCCCCACGCCTCCTTGTGCCCACGGTTCCCACCCTGCCCACTGGCATCAGCAGGACCTGGGCACCTCCAAACCATTTCCCAAGACCTTTAATTCCATCGGGAAGCAGCGATGGGAAGCTGGGGGTGGTGGGGGGGAGGGCAGCTCCTGGCATTGCCTCCCTTGCCCCTATCCCTATGCCAGGGGCTGGGGATGGCAATGCCACCGGGGTGGGGGCACTCAGGGGTGATGGCAATGCCAACAGGAAAGGGCCACCAGGGAGGGATGGCAATGCCACAGAATGGGGGCACCAAGCAGTGGTGCCACAGGCTGGGCCCAGCTGGTCTTGCCATGGGCGAGGTGTCCAGGGAGGAGGAGCAGGAACCTTCCTCCCATGCTTGTGCCAACCTTTCCTGCCAGCTTCTGGCCTCTCCACTCGGAGCAGCTGGGCCATGGTTGGGTTGGAGGTGCCCACTTGGCTGGGTTGCCCACTTGGTTGGGTTGAGTTGCCCACTTGGTTGAGTTGTGTTACCCACTTGGTTGGGTTGGCACTTCCCAGTCCCCCTGGGCTGCTTGGTTATGGCACCTTTGTGTGGCCCTGGCTGGCATTTCCCCTCCTGGTTGCCCATGGGTCACCTGCTGGGGGTCAATGAGAAGCTCCACAGCTTGGTGGCACCCCCTAGTAGGTGCCAGGGTTGAGCAGCTGGCACTGGCTGCCCTGCTTGTGGGTGGACCTGTGGGTGAGTGGAGAGCAAAGAGTTGGCCAAGGAGAGGAGGTTGCCAGCTCTGTGTGCCTGTGTGCCCAGGTGGCCACGGTGGGCATCACCTCCCAGCTGGTGCAGGCAGGAGAGGGCTGGGTGTGGCTCACTCACCTGGCACTGCCCAGCCTCCAGCTCAGACATTCCGCAGGAGCTGTGGGCAAAGAGAAGAGAGGGCACAGTTAGACCCCCTCCAGCTCATCACCAGCGCTGTGCCCACCCCGGGGGGCAGCAGACACCCAGGGGTGCCCCTTGCAGCACATTTGGGCACCTGTGGATGCCCTTGGAGCACCTTTGGACACCCAGGAGACCACCCACCCATGGGCACCCAAAGCTCGAGCCACCTCCAGCTGTGCCCAGGCCAAATCTCTCAGTGGTGGCACCCAAAGGTTTCAGCTCTCTCCAGCCCAAACCTCTCAGGGTGGCATCCAAAGGCTGAGCCTCCACCGCCTGGTGTCCAGCCCCTGACAGTGCCAGCCCAGGAGGTGACCTCCTCTGGCACTCTGCAGCTGGCCCTGGGGGCCAGGAGCTGCCCAGGTGCTGCAGAGGAGCTGCAGCAGAGGATGTGGAGCCCCCCCCAGCCCCCCTCAGCCCACACCCCCCCGCCCCAGCGGGCACTCACGCTCGGGGGGTCGGTGCCCAGGGCTGCCACACTGCTCCTCATGTCGCTCTCTGTGCCCCTCAGGGGGATCAGGGAGAGGTTCCCCAGCCTGGAGTCCTGCTGGGCCCTTGAGGTCCTCACTTTGGAGCTCTCCGAGGGCCACAGGACCCCCCCGTGCTGTGCAGAGAGGAGGCAGAGGGGTGGGCACTGCCCTTGGGCTGCCCACACAGACCCCCCCCAATCCCAGGGAGGCTGCAGAGGGGCTGGAGATGGTGAGGGAGAGGAGCCAGGGGGTGCCCAGGGGGGCAAGAAGGGCACCAGGAGGCAGGGCTAAGGCAGCAATGGTGTGGGCAGCAGGAGATTGTGCCCCTGGGCTGGGCACTGGGGAGGGCACAGCTGTCAGGCTGGGGGCAGGGCTGGGCACAGCAGTGGCAGGAGGAGCTGGAGGGGCTGGGGCAGGGCACAGAGCAGGGCAGCGAAGCTGGGCAAGGGTCTGGAGGAGCAGGAGGAGGCTGTGGAGGAGCTGTGAGGAGCAGCTGAGGGAGCTGGGGGAGGGTTGAGGCTGGAGCAGAGGAGGCTGAGGGGAGCCCTTGTGGGGCTCTGCAGCTCCCTGGCACCCCTGGCTGTGGCCAAGCAGTGCCCTGCTGCTGCCTCTGCTGCTCCTCAGCACCAGCCTCAGCCTCAGCCTTCTCCTCCCTGAGAGCAGCTTGGAGCCAGCTGGGCTCAAGCTCTGTGCTGAGGGCTGTGCCAAGAGGAGATGGCCTCAGGCTGTGCCAGGGCAGGTGCAGGTTGTGCCTGAGGAGCACTTTGTGGCCCTGGAGGCTTGCCCAGGCCTGTGCCAGGCTGCCCAGGGCAGTGGTGCAGTGGCCATGGCTGGAGGGGTTGGCAAGGGGCAGAGCTGTGGTGCTGAGGCCATGGTTGGTGGTGCTGGGGCAGGGCTGGGGCAGGGCAGGGGCAGAGCTGGCTCCATGCTTGGCCTCCATCCCCTCCAAGCTCTTCTCCAGCCCAACCATTCCATGGTTTGTGCCACCTCAGATTCTCTCCTCCCCTTTGGCTCTCGGTGCCCACCCCAGTGGCATTCTACCAGCCCAGGATCCCTCCAGGTTGGCACCCCAGGAGGTGACCTCCTCCTGGGCAGGGCACCCCTTGCCCCATGCCCTCTGCTGGTACCTGCACCTGGAGGAAGGTGGCAAACCACTCCCGGAGGTCAGCCTGGGTGTCACAGCACAGGTACCTGCGGGGGGGCACAGGGGGGTCAGGCAGGGAGTGCCCAGGCTGGGCACACCCAACCCCTGCAGGACCTTCTGGAGGTGAAGATGGGCACTGGGGGGCAGAGGGGACAATGAGGTGGTGCCCATTTGGGGCACACCCAAGCCCTGCAGGACCTCCTGGAGGACCTTGCAGACCCCAGAAGGTGACCAAAGGGGACAAAGTGGTGACCCAGCCACATTCTACCCACAGCCATTCCCCTCCCCACAGCCAGTGGTGTCCACCTCCACCTGCCCGGGGGTTTGGATGCCCCTTTGGTGCCCCTTTGGTGCCCCCTATGTGCCCCCCCCAGGCCCTTCCCTCACCATTGCTGCTTCTCTTGCTTCTCGTTCTCGCAGCAGACAGTGAAGCCCCAGCTGGCAGGGGACAAGGGGCAGGCCCAGGTCATGCCAAGGTCACGCCAATGTTGCCCCCCACACTAACACCCCCCAGGCTGTGAGGCTGCTCTGACACCTGGTGGCCAACACTGGCCCTGTCCCCATCCCTGTCCCCATTCCCATCTGTCCCCATCCCTGTCCCCATCTCCATCCCTGGATCCCTCTCCATCCCTCTACCCTCTCCCCATCCCCACCCCTGACCTTATCCTTGTCCCTATCCCCATCCTTGTCCCTATCCCCATCCTTGTTCCTGTCCTCATCCTTCTCCCCATCCCCATCTGTGTCCTCATCCCTGTCCCTGTCCCTGTCTCCATCCCTCTCCTCATCCCTACCTCTCCCAACCTTGTCCCTGGCCCCATCTCCATCCCTGGATCCATCTCCATCCCTCTCCATTCTCACCTCTGTCCCCATCCCTGTCCCTATTCCCATCTCTGTTCCCTTCCTTGCCCCTCTCCCCATCTCCATCCCTGTCCTCATCCTTGCCCCTGTGTGTCTCCATCCCCATCCCTGCCTCCAACCCTGTCCTTGTCTCCATCCCTGTCCCCATCAGCATCACCATCACAACAAACATCTTGATCCACCTCCATCCCTGGGTCCATCTCCATCCTTCTCCCTGTCCCCATCCTTCTCCCTGTCCCCACCTCCATCCTTGGATCCATCTCCATACCTCTCCCCATCCCCACTCCTGTCCCCATCCCCATTCCTATCTCCATCCCTGGATCCATCTCCATCCCTCTCCCCCTCCCCACCTCTGCCTGTCCCCTGGGCTGTCGCTGTCCCCGCCGTGTCCCCTCCCTGCGGCTCACCAGGTCGGGGGCCTGAGCTTCCTCTTGATGCCGAGGTAGACTCTGAGGCTCCGCACAGGCCACTCCCGCTCCGGCTTGTGGCTCTGCGGGGGGAGGGGACAGCCACCCGCAGCGGGTTGGGGGCGGCAGGGACAGCTCCGGACCCTCGGCCACGGGCGGGCAGGGGCAGGGTGGGCAGGGGCAGGGCAGGGCAGGCAGGCTCAGGGTAGTGCCGGCAGGGGCAGGGCAGTGCGGGCAGGGGCAGGGGCAGGGGCAGGGGCAGGGGCAGGGGCAGGGGCAGGGGCAGGGGCAGGGGCGGGCAGGGCTCACCCTGACTTCCTTGAAGAGGCGCAGGCAGGAGCGGCTGAGGATGAAGTAGCGATCGTGGAAGCCTGTGCTGAGCCCCAGCCCCAGCAGGTTCCTCTCCTCCCGGAACTTCATCATCCCATGCTTGCAGTCTCCCACCCTGCTGGCTGCGGGCAGGGCACTCAGCTCCATGCCGTGCCCCGCCCAGCCCATCCTCATCCTCATCCTCTTCGCATCCCAGCCACACCAACCCACCCTCATCCCATCCCCATCCCATCTCCATCCTCGTCCTATTGCCATCCCACCACATCCCAGCCCACCCTACCCATCCCAACCCATCCCACCCTCAGCCTATTTCCATCTCACCACATCCCACCTCCATCCTCATCCTATTTCTATCCCATCTCCATCTTCATCCTATTTCCATCCCATCCCAACTCAGCTCCATCCTCATCCTATTTCCGTACCACTACATCCCATCCCACCCATTCAACCCCTTCCACCCATCCCACCACATCCCATCCATCCCATCCCATTTCCACCCCACCACATCCCACCCCAACCCATCCCAGCTCCATCCTCATCCTATTTCCATCCCATCCCAACCCATCCCACACAACCCATCCAATCCCATCGCACCCAACTCATCCCATCCCACCTAACCCACCCCACCCTGCCCACCCCAGCCCATGCCCACCCATGCCCACCCTGCTGACCAAGGTAGAGCAGCATGCTCTCCATGCCCAGCTGCTTCTTCACCACCAGGTAGCTGTCGGTGCCCAGGCAGTGCAGGATGGGCAGGACCTTCTCTGAGTAGTGCAGAGGTCGCTCTAGGGGACATGGACATGAGAAGGAAGGGCTCAGGCAGTACCCCTGGCAGCTGGCACCCCTCCTTGGCAGGTGCCACCCCCCGTGCTGGGCTCAGGCTTGGCTCCCCAAGGTCTCTCAAGGTGCTGCTTCTGCACTGCCTGCTGGCTGCATTCACTGCACTGCTGCTGCTGCAGCTCCAGCCCCATCCCTTCTCCATCCCATCCCCACCTCCAGCCCCATCTCTATCCCATCTCCACTTCCATCCCCATCTCCATCCCATCTCCACCTCCTTCTACTTCCATCTCCACCTCCATCCCATCTCCATCCCATCTCCACCTCCATCCCCACCTCCAGCCCCCACTGCAGCCCAGGCCAAATCCCCACCTGCCTCCTCCCTCTCGTTGACCTCAAAGCAGCTCCAATAATCCTTCTCCTTCACCAGGATCTTCCTCCTCTCCAGGATCTCCAGGGTCAGCTCCTCAGCTGTCATTGTGGCCGGGATCTGGCAGGAAGCAACTCTGCCATGAGCCCCCCCAGACCTCCAGCACCCACTGCCACCCTTCTGCCACCTCCCAGCCTCCCCTCCCCAGGCCACCACGGAGCTCTGGGCACTTAGGACAGGTCCTTGTCCCCCTCTGTGTCCTCCAGGCCACCTCTCACCTTGATGTGCTGCTCAGCCTCTGTCTTCTTCTCCTCCAGGTAGACAGTGCAGATGAAGTCCCCAGCTTGCTGCAGACCCAAGCAGGAAGCACTTCCAGCACCCAGCACTCACCCAGCCCCTGCCTGGGGCACCTCCAGGAGATGCTGGAGCTGGTGCTGAGACCTCCCTGCAGGAGGGAGGTGCCCGGGGGGAGGTCGGTGCCCACCTGGGTGCCGCTAGATGCTGCCTCCCGCAGCTTCATGATGGCCAAGATCTCGTCCTGCTGCTTCTTCATCTCCTGCTCCTCCACCTGCCAAGGCAGAGCAGCCGAAGGAGCCATCAGGGCATGGCTTGGGCACCCTTGAGTGGCACCACAGAAGCTCAGGGTCCTCTGCTCCCTCGCCCAGACGTGCCAACGCCTCCAGCCTGGGGGTTCTGCCCAAAGATGCCTTGGGACAGAGCCAGTCCAGCTCCATCCTCCTCCTTTCACCTCCCTCCTCCTCCTTCCACCTCCCCACCCTCGCTGGGAGCTGTCCCCAGCCGCAGCTGGAAGCAGCTGCAAGGAACCTACGTTGAAGATCTCCACGTAGTGGCTGATGAGGTCCTCCACCACCCTGCCTGCCTTCAGGTCCTTCCCGTCCGTCTGGAAGAGGGTGGGCCCGAAGACTATGGCCAGGTTGTGAGTGCTCATCTGGTTCTCACTGGAGAAGAGCTGCACCCTGCAGGGACCTCAGCCTCAGGCCTGGCCCAGGATCAAACCTTCCCCGGGACCAGACCTGCCCCAGCATCAGACCTGCCTCAGGATCCACCCTGCCCCAGCATCATCAACCCTGCCCCAGCATCAGACCTGCCTCAGGATCCACCCTGCCCCAGCATCATCCACCCTGCCCCAGCATCATCAACCTTGTCCCAGCATCACCAACCCTGCCCCAGCATCAGACCTGCCTCAGGATCCACCCTGCCCCAGCATCATCCACCCTGCCCCAGCATCATCAACCTTGTCCCAGCATCACCAACCCTGCCCCAGCCTCAGAACCTCCTCAGCATCAGAACCTTCTCCAGCACCAGAACCTCCTCCATCCTCAGAACCGCTTCCTCAGCCTCATCCCACTCCAGCCCCTGGTGGAGCACATCCTGACCCCAAGTCCCTCTCCCTTCCTCTCCTGCATTGGTGCAGGAGGGATGAAGGCTCTCTCCTCCTCACAGCAGACTAGGGGATGCCCAGAGGAGCTCAGAGAAGGGCTGGCAGTGCCCTGGCACCCCTGGCATACCTGAAGAGGTGGTTGATGAGTGCCTTCAGCGTGGCCCTGTTGACTGTGGGGAGGGCGTCCAGGAGCCGCCGATACTCCTTCAGCTTCTCCTCCTCATCCTCCAGGCCTGCCAGGAGAAGGTCAGGAGGGAGCATGGAGGGGGTGAGTGAGACCCATGGGCACACCTGCCCTGAGACCATTGCCCACACATCCTGCCTGGCATCCTCTTGCTCCACTCTGGGGATGGAGCAGCTCAAGGTCCAGAGCGACCCAAGGCCCAGAGCATCCCAAGGCCCAGAGCATCCCAGCTCCAGACCAGAGCATCCCAGCTCCATGTAGCTGAACCATTCCCTGATCTAGAACATCCCAGCTTCAGGGGCCTGAACCATTCCATGCTCTGGAGCATGCCAGCTCCATGGAGCTGAAGCATCCCAAGTACCAGAGCATCCCAGCTCCATGAGGCTGGAGCATCCCAAGATCCAGAGCATCCCAGCTCCAGACCAGAGCATCCCAGCTCCATCCCCAGCCACCTCCATCCTCCCCCACCCACCTCCATCCTCCTCCACCCACCTCCATCTACCTCCATCCTTCTCCCTCCACCTCCACTCTCCTCCCTCCACCTCCATCCATCTCCCTCCACTTTCTTCCACCTCCCTCCACCTCCCTCCTCCTCC
>WAAF01006445.1:46807-75197 GCA_013400475.1 Tricholaema leucomelas | reverse complement strand
CCTCACCCTCCCTGCCTGCCAACTGCCCCCCACCTCCGCTCCCCCTGGCACCCTTCTAGGCAGGGCCCTCACCGCTGGCCTGCAGCCAGTGCTGGCACCAGCGCTGGGTGAAGATGCCCTGTGCCAGCTCCCTGAAGAAGCGCTTGAGGGTGCTGGCGACGTCGTCCACCTGCTGCTCGCCCTGGCGCAGCCGCACCCCGCGGGCATCGCGGCGCAGCAGCTGCAGCAGGCTGCTGGTCTTGGAGTTCTGCCCACTCTTCCGGTAGATGCCCTCTGATGTCAGCCCTGGCACGGGGCACCGAGGCATGAGGGCGATCCCCACACACGCACCCCCTCCCCGGCAGGGTGGGCACAGGACCAGCGCCTGGTTGGCACAGCCCCGACCAATGCCTGGCTGGCACAGCCTCGTGGGGGTGGGTGGGTATGGGACTGAGCCTTGGTGGGCACACAGCCGACTCTTGGTGGGCACAGCCTCGTGAGGGTGGGTATAGGATTAAGCCCTGGTTGGCACAGCCCCTTGGTGGGGGGGGATTGGGCACATGGTTAAGTGCTGGTTGGCACAGCCCTTAGTGGGCTGGGTGGGCATAGGACTAAGCCCTTGGGGGCATAGCCCTCAGAGGGGATTTGGCACATGATTAAGTCCTGGTTGGCACAGCACTTGGAGGGGTGGGTGGGCACACGACCAGCTCTTGGTGGGCACAGCCTCTTGGGGGTGGGTGGGTATAGGACCAACTGCTGGTGGGCACACAACCAAATCTTGGTGGGCTAGACCAGGCTGAAGATTGGCATCTGCTGAGTGGTGCCAAGGAGCAGCAAGTACCAGCCAGGCTGTGCCTATCTAGACCAGGCTGAGCCTTGACCCTGAGTGGGCTCTAAGAGAATCCCTTTTGCCACCCTGATGCCAATCTAACCTTCCTCTGGCACACAGGCAGGGCTGAGGGGGGGGGAGTGGAGATGAGGGAGGGGTAGAGGGGTGGGGAGGAGCTGTGGGTGGTGCCCAGCTGGGTGCCAACCTACCGCACTGGGTGATGTAGTCAATGCAACGATCCACCAGCAGGGGGACATTGGCATCGGTCAGCTGCTGCTCTGCCAGGCTGGCACCGGTGCCAGCCGCAGCCTTCTGAATGGCCTGCACCCAGCCCTGGAAATCCAACCTCCGACCCCCCTGCAGGTACAAGGTCCTGCCAGCAGAGGGCACCTGGTTGGCACGGGGGGCACAGGTGCCAACCACACCCTCCATGCCCACTCCCCATGCCCACCCCCGCGGTGGCTCTGCAGCAGGATTGGTCCTGAGGAGCCTGGCAGGGGTCCTGGGCGGGAGGTGAGGATGCCCCGGGGTGGGTGGGCACTGGGGGGGGGTGGGCGGGGGTCGAGGGGGGGTCGTGGGGGGTTGGAGGGGGCTGGGTTTGGACCCCCCCAGGTCTCCTCTCACCTCCTCCTCTCCACCAGCACCAACACTTCGTTGTCTCCCTGGATGGCTGCGGGAGGAAGGCAAAGAGACCTTCTTCAGCCTCACCTGGGGACCTCTTCCTCCCCCTCCTCTCCCTCCAGGAGCAGTGCCAGGGTGAGGGCAGTGCCAACAGGTCCAGTGCCAACCCACGGGGGGCAAGTGGGGAATGCCCAAGAGGGAGGGGAGGGGGAGGAGATGATGGAGAGGAGGAAAGAGATGGAGAGGATGATGATGGTAGAGTGGCAGGGGTTGGTACCCAGGGGTGAGGATGATGGTGGTAGAGTGGTTGCTACCCAGGGGTTGGCACCCAGAGGTGAAGATGATGATGGCAGAGTGGCAGGGGTTGGCACCCAGGGGTGAGGATGATGATGCCTAAGAAGCTGCCACCCTTTGCTACCTCCCTGGCACAACCTCCCCCAACCCACCCTACTGCCGGGTGCCCACTTCGACCATCTCCTCCCCTTCCTTCATCCCTGCCAGCCTGGCAGTGCCCCCCGGGGCAGGAAGGGACTCACAGAGCTCCTGCAGCTTCCTCAGCTGGATGGGCTCCTGCCTGTGCCCATGCTGTGGGCACAGATGGAGCTGGCATCCTGCCAGGGCAAACCAACCCTCCCTGAGCTGCTCCAGGTCCAAGCCTCCCTTGTAGCGCAGCCGCCCCAGGCGCTGGAAGTCCTCTGCCAGCAGCTCCTCTGCCAGCGGGGGCAGGATTGCCTGGGCACGGGGGAAGGAGAAAACCATCGGTGCCACCCTGATGGGCACCTTAGGGGGGCACAGCTGAGGGGAGGGCATCGCCTCCCACCTTGGCTATGCAGTGCAGCCACTCGCGGGCACCGTCGGAGCTCTCCGACCCGAACAGGTAAAGCCTCTCGGCCTCGGTGTAGACCTCGAAGGTGCCCTCCAACCTAGGGCAAAGAGGGGCAGGGAGCCTTGGGCACGGGTGGGTGCCAGGCTGGGTGGGCAGAGGGACAAGGTCCTGCTCTAGGTCGGGCGTCTGAGGGTGGCAGAGTGAGATGGGCACAGGGAGAAGATCATGATCTAGGTTATGACCCAATGGGTGCCAGGGTGAGGGGAGCAGAGGGAGAAGGTCCTGCTCTAGGTTGGGCACCCACAGGTGCCAGGGTGGGGTGGGCAGAGGAAGAAGGTCCTGATCTATGTTACCAGGGTAGGGTGGGCAGAGAGAAGGTCCTGCTCTAGGTTTGGCACTTGTGAGTGCCAGGGTTGGGTGGGCAGAGGGAGAAGTTCCTGCTCTAGGTTGGGCACCCACAGGTGCCAGGGTGAGGTGGGCAGAGGGAGGCTATGGGGAGACTATGGGGATACAATGGGAACACTATGGGGATACTATAGGAATACTATGGGGATACTATAGGAATACTATGGGGATCTGATAGGGAGACCATGGGGATACTGCAGGGAGAGTACAGGGATACCATAGGTTACTATAGTGATACTATAGAGGTACTATGAGGAGACTATGGGGATACTGTAGGGGTAGTGTAGGGTTGTTATAAGGGTACTACAGGGGTACTACAGGGGGAACTATGGGGCTAGCATAGGGATACTATAGGGGTAGTATGAGGATACTATGTGAATACTATGGTGATAGTATAAGGACATTATGGGGATACTATAGGGGTAGTATAGAGCTACTATGGGGATACTATGGGAATACTGTAGGGATAGCATATGGATTGTATGGGAGTGCTACAGGGATACTACAGGGATGCTACAGGGATAGTATGGGGATATTATAGGGATGCTGTAGAGATAGTATTGGGATAGTATGGGGATGCTACAGGGATAGTATGGGGATGCTCTAGGGATACTACAGGGATGCTGTAGGGATACTATGGGGATGCTACAGGGATAGTATGGGGATGCTCTAGGGATACTACAGGGATGCTGTAGGGATACTATGGGGATGCTACAGGGATAGTATGGGGATGCTCTAGGGATACTATGGGGATGCTACAGGGAGAGTATGGGGATGCTCTAGGGATAGCATGTGGATGCTGTGGGGATGCTCTAGGGACAGTCCAAGGCCAGCATTTGGACTGGTGAGGGCTACTGCAGGGCTAGCCTGGGTGCCCGGCAGGCCCGGGCAGGGTGCCAGGCGCGGTGCCAGCCGTACCCGTGGGCGTGGGGGGGGTTGCTGGCCAGGCAGACGATGTCCTGCGCCCGGAGCTCGCCGCTGGGCACTGCGCTGCGCTCGCTCTCGTAGTAGCTGAGGACTCCCTCCTGCAGCCTGCACCAGCGGCGGCTGAACTCTGGCGGGCACAGCAGGGCGCTCAGCGGGTACCCAGCCCCGCTTCGGCTGGCACCCACCCCTGGGGCCAACCTCCCAGCTGGGTTAGTCCAAGTGGAGCTCTGCCAACTCCATGGCTCCACCATAGCTCCTCAGCACCACCTCTGGTGCCGCCTCTGAGCACCCCTCGGCAGCCTCCCACTCAGCCCAGCCTCACCCACCCCCACGGTGAGTGGTGCCCACCCTCGGGTGCCAACCTCCCAGCTGGCTTGGCCGATGTCCAGCTCCACGGTGGCTGCACCAAACTCCTCAACACCACTTTTGGCTTCCTCCTCCTCATCATCCTCCTGCCCCTCCCCCCCCACCTACCTTCTGTGCCCTTCCTCTCCCCAAGGGGCTTGGCCATGGATGGGGTCTTGTAGAGGAAGCCATTGTGGGAGACAGAGGGCAGGGGCACCGAGTAGGCCTTCTCCTGGCTGATGCCCACCTCCAGCCGGGGGCTCTCTGCCAAGGGGACACCTCCAGCTTGGCACCAAAGCTCACCAGGACCCCCCCAACATGGCCCTTTAGGCTCTGTACCACACCCCCTGCACCCCAGCTCCTCCCAGGGGCTCCTCCAGACCCATCCCAGCTCCTCCATCCCAGCTCCTCCAAACCCATCCCAGCTCCTCTATCCCATCCCAGCTCCTCTACCCCATCCCAGCTCCTCCAAACCCATCCCAGCTCCTCCAAATCCACCCCAGCTCCTCCAAACCCATCCCAGCTCCTCTACCCCATCCCAGCTCTTCCAAACCCATCCCAGCTCCTCCAAACCCATCCCAGCTCCTCTATCCCATCCCAGCTCCTCCACCCCATTCCAGCTCTCCAATCCCATTCCAGACCCTCCAGCCCACTCCAGCTCTTCCAGCCCATCCCAGCTCCTCCATCCCATTCCAGCCCCTCCAGCCCACTCCAGGTCCTCCATCCCAGCTCCTCCAGCCCTGCTCCTCAATCCCATCCCAGCTCTTCTATCCCAGTCCCGCTCCTGCAGCCCATCCCAGCTCCTCCAGCCCAGTCCAGCTCCTGCAGCCCATCCCAACTCCTCCGTCCCAGCAATCCCAAAGCTCTGGAGATGATTTCCAGAGCCAACTCCAGAAGGATGAGCTCAGAGCTTTGGCTCTCTGCAGCCTTCTCCCAGACCTCTTCTGTCTTCAGCTCCCAAACCCCTCAGCCCTGACCTGATGCCAGCTGCTAAAGCTGCCACCCTGGAGGTGGTTCCCCCCGTGGTGGGTTGAGGGTTGATCCCATGGGATCCACCGACCCACCTGGAGCTGGCATTGGAGGTGGGGGAAGAGTGGAGCAGGGAAGAGGTTTGGCTCCCAGTGAGGGGGTACAGGAGGTGGAGGTTGCCCTGGCAAGGGGGATGCCCTCTCGAAGGTCTAGGTGGCATAGGAGATCTGATGCCAACCTTCCCACTGCCCTCAACTCCCCACCCAGGCCTGTGGGCCAATGTGCCCAGCTGGCACATCTCTTCCTCTCCCCCCCCAGCCCTCAAGCCCTCGAGGTGCCCAGAGCCTAGCAGCACCAAGCAGGCCAGGGCACAGAGCTTGGCACCTTTCCCCCCTACAGCCTCCAGCAGCTCAGTGGTGCCCCCACTGCAGCTCCTTGGTGCCCTCTCAGGGGGCACAGCTCCTACCTGAGGTCTTGTTCTGGAGCAGGAACTCCATCTGCAGCCTCTGCCCACTGCGCTCTGCCAAGGCCAGGGGCGTGGGGCACAGGGGGTCCCCGCTGGCACAGCTGGCAGATGCCCCACAGAAGAGCAAGGCCTGGGTCTCGGCCAGGTCGCTGGTGGTGACAGCCACGCAGAGAGCCTGGGGCAGGGGAGAGAGGGGGAGGATGAAGGCTCCTTGGGAGGAGGAGGAGGAGGGAGGGAGGGAGAGGGAGAGGAGAAAGGGAATGAGCAGGAGGGAGGGAGAGGGGGAGGAAGAGGGGGAAGGGGAGGAGGAGGGAGAGAAGAAAGAGGGGAAAAGAGCAGAAAGAGGAAGAGGAGGGAGAGGAGGATGAGGAGGAATAGGAAAAAGAGCAGAAAGGAAAAGGAGGAAGAGGAGCATGAGGAGGGAGAGAAGGGAGAGGAGAAAAGATCAGAAAGAGGAAGAGGAGGAAGAGGAGGGAGAGGAAAAAGAGCAGAAAGAAGAAGAAAAGGAAGAGGGGAAAGAGCAGAAAGAGAAAGAGGAGGATGAAGAGGAAGAGAAGCATGAAAAAGAGGAGGGAGAGGAGGAAGAAAAAGAGAAGAAAGAGGAAGAAGAGGAGGAAGGAAATGAGAAGGAAGAGGAGGAAGAGGGCAAAGAAAGAGGAAGAAGAGGAAGAAGAAAAGAGGAGAAAGAGGAGAAAAAAGGAAGAAGGGGAGAAAGAGGAGGAAGAAAAAGAGGAAGAAAACTGAAAGGAAGAGGAGGAAGAAAGAGAGGAGGAAGGGCAGGAAGAGGAAGAAAGTGTGAAGGAAGAGGAGGAAGAGGAGGGGAAAAAGAGGTCAAAGAGAAGGAAGAGGAGAAGAAAGGAGAATGGGGAGGAAGAGGAGGAAGAAAAAAAGGAGGAAGAGAAGGGAAAGGAAGAAAATGAGAAGGAAGAGGAGGAAGAGGGGAAAGGAAGAGGAAGAAGAAAAGAGGAAAAGGAAAAAAAAAGGTGAATGGGGAGGAAGAGGAGGAAGAAGGAGAGGAGGAAGAGGAGGGAGAGGAAGAAAATGAGAAGGGAAAGGAGGAAGAGAAAGAGGAAGAAGAGAAAGGAGGAAGAAAATGAAAGGAGGAAGAAAAAGAGGAGGAAGAGGAAGAAGAGAAAGAGGAAGAAAATGATAAAGGAGGAAGAAAAAGGAGGAAGGAGGAGAGGAGGAAGAGAAGGAAGAAGAAGAAGAGGAAGAAGAAGAGGAGGAAGAGGAGAACCTGAGTCGGCAGGAGCCGGACGGGAGCGCTGCGGAGCTGCTTCCCCCCCCCCAGCCGCAGGCGCAGGACAAAAGCGACTGGAACGGGGAAGGAGGAGGAGGAGGAGAAGGAGGAGCAGGAGCGGGGAGGGAGGGGGGGAGAAAAGTTGGGAATGGGACAGCGAATCCCTTCTGGAGCCGGGATGAGGTCATCGGGAACGGGCGGGACCGCTCCGGCCAGGCAGGGAAAACAAACAAGGGCCACGGGAGGGGNGGGGGGTGGGGAGCAAGGAGGGGATGCAGGCTGAGAATTGGGGGTTGGGGGTACGGGGGGGGGAACCATCTGAGCCCACCCACCCCAGCCAGCCCCAGGGAGCCTCATCCAGCATCATCCAACCCCATCCAGTCTCAGCCAGCTGCATCCAACCTTATCCAGTCTCATCCAACCTCAACCAGCTCCATCCAGCCCTATCCAACCTCATCCAACCTCATCCAGCCCCATCCAGCCCCATCCAACCTCATCCAGCCCTATCCAGCCTTATCCACCCTCATCCAACCCCATCCAGCCTCCATCCAACCCCATCCAGCCCCATCCAACCCCATCCAACCTCATCCAGCCCCATCCAACCTCATCCAGCCCTTCCCAGCCCCTCAAGGTCCCGGGGGGGTCCCTGACCCTGTCGAGCTCCTCCTGGTGGCCAAAGAGGGGATGGCAGCGTCGGTATCTGCCCTCCTGGTACTTGGCCACCAGGAAGCGGCGCCGCTGCCAGCTGGCACTGCTGGGCGTGATGGCTTCGCTGGCAGGGAGGTTGGCAGCCCAGAACTGGTTGGCCACAGCATTGCCAAGCTGCTGGAAGAGCTGGGGGAGGACAAAGGGAGGTCAGGGGGGTGGTGCCAGGAGGGTGGAGAGAGGTTGAGGTTGGGGTTGGTGGTGCCAGGAGGAGTAGTGGTGCCAGGAGTAGTAGTGGTGCCAGGAGGGTGAAGAGGGGTTGAGGTTAGGAGGGTGAAGAGTGGTTGAGGTTGGGGTAGTGATGCCAGGAGGGTGAAGAGTGGCTGAGGTGGTGGTGCCAGGTGCCAGGAGGATGAGGTTGGGGTAGTGGTGCCAGGAAGGGTGGAGAGTGGTTGAGGTTGGGGTGGCAGTGCCAGGAGGGTGAAGAGAGTCTGGGCACGGTAGGGGTTGGGTGGGGACAGTCCTGCAGGGCTCTCTGTTGGGGCTGAGGATGAGGATGGACCTTGAGGTGCCCATGGAGGTGCCCACAGTGCCCAAGCCCTCCCTAGGGGTTATGTAGAGGGGCTGGGGAAGGAGCAGTGCCCACAGCTGCCCAGGCTGCAGCAGTGCCCACCCCCAGCAGATCCCCCACGACCCCCACGCAGCCCACGGGGGGGGTCTCCACCTGCATCCCCCACACCCCCCACAGCCTTCCCCCTCCCCTCCAAGACCACATCTGGAAGCAGCTTCCAGCTGTGGAGTTGGCACAGGAGGGGCCAGCAGCTGGCAGCACCTTCGCAGCTGTCCCTCAGGGGAGGGAGGAGGAGGAGGAAGAGGAGGAGGAGGAGGAAGGCAGCAGCTGGAAGCTGCTCCAGGCCAGGGGTGGGACAGCAGCAGGAATGTTGGGATCGGGTCGGGAATGCCGGGAAGAGCCTGAGGGGCAGCCAAAGGCTGCCGCATGCCGGCCGCGGTGCCACCGAGCTGCAGCTGCTCTGCCCTCTGTGCCCCCTGCCCGGCCCCGTACCCACCCCTGTCTGTGCCAGCAGGGCGCTGGGCACAGAAGCCAGAGTCGGAGGGGGTGGTACGAAGAGACCTCTGAAGCCCGCTCAAGCCCCCTGCCAGCCCTGCCCAGCCCCTGCCAGCCCTGCCCAGTGCTGCATTCCAGCCGCGGTGCCACCCAACTGCAGCTGCTCTGCTCTCTATGCCCCCTGCCCGGCCCCGTGCCCACCCCTGTCTGTGCCAGCAGGCACTGGGCACCTGGCACAGAGCCCAAAGTGGGAGGGGGAGTGGTAGGAAAAGACCTATGGAGCCCACCCATGCCAACCTCCCCCACCCAGGGTGCCCAACCAGGGCAGGGTTGGCAGCTCTGCACAGTTGGCAGCTCTGCACAGGAGGCTTCGCAAACCTCTCTCTGGGCAGCCTGTGCCAGGCTCCAGCAGCCTCACCCTACACAGTCTGCTTCTGAATGCCACCTCCTGGATGCCACTTGGTGCCCCTTGGGGCACCTCGGGGGGTGCCAGGCTGCCCCTGGAGCAGGCTGCCCAAAGCTTGCCAGGTCCCAACCCAGTGCCAACAGCTCCCCCAGAGGGCACTGTGGGCATGGTCCTGTGCCCTACCTGCACCAACTCCTCCGTCCACACCTTCCTGTCCAGCTTCAGGCTCCTCACCTTGCTGATGCCAGGGCCCAGCCCTCGGTGCTCCCCTGCCAACCACAGATGGCATCAGGAACCCGCCTGGGGCTGGAGGTGGCAAAGGTGCCCACCACATCTACACATCACAGCCCAGCCCGTGGCTAGGAGGTGCCCAGCACCTTGTGCCCACTCTTGAATGTGCCCATCCCCTTGTGCCCACCCTCGAAAGTGCCCAGCCCCCTGTGCCCACCCCTGAAGGTGCCCAGCCTTGAAGGTGCCCACACTGAGGGTGGTGGAACAACTCAGGCCAAGAGGTGCCCAGCCCCTTGTGCCCACTCCTGCAGGTGCCAGCATCTTACAGATGCCCACACTGAGGGTGGTGGAACAACTCAGGCCAAGAGGTGCCCATGCCCCTGTGCCCATCCCTGAAGGTGCCCAGCCCCTTGTGCCCTCCCCTGGCACCTGCACATCTGTTGCAGATGACCACGCAGAGGTTGATGGATGCCCAGGAGGGGCTGGGGGCACCGCAGTCGGCACAGCTGCGGTTGGCATCCACCTGCCAGATCCTCTGTGCCACCTCGGAGGAGGAGAGAGCCTCGGAGATGGCTTCCTGCAGAGCCTCCACCCACTGCTCCCGCTCCAGCGCCGACGGCGCCAGGAAGCTGCCGGCAGGAGGCAGAGGGAGGAGGAGGAGAGGGAGGAGAGGGAGGAGAGGGAGGTGGAGGTGAAGAAGGAGGAGGAGGAGGAGATGGAGGTGAGGAGGAGGAGGAAGAGAGGGAGATAGAGGTGGAGATGGAGATGGGGATGAGGAGGAGGAGAAGATGGAGATGGAGATGAGAAGGAAGAGGAGGAGGAGGAGGAGGAGGTGGCCAGCATGGGCATGAGAATGGCCAACGTGGGCATGGAGGTAGACAACATTGGCAAGGGGGTGGATGGCATGGGCATGGGATGGGCAATGAGGGCATGGGGTGGACAGTGTGGGCATGGGGATGGGCAATGAGGGCATGGGGTGGACAGTGTGGGCATGGGGTGGACAGTGAGGGCATGGGGTGGACAGTGTGGGCATGGGGTGGACAGTGTGGGCATGGGGTGGACAATGAGGGCATGGGATGGACAGTATGGGCATGGGGTGGACAGTGTGGGCATGGGGATGGGCAATGAGGGCATGGGGATGGCCAACGTGGGCATGGGGGTGGCCAATATTGTCCTGGCGATGGGCACCAGGGCTGGCAGCCCCTGCCAAGGGATCTGTGCCCACCTGAAGGTCCTGTAGGGCGTGGTGAGGTCGAAGCCTTGGCGCTCCACCTCCTTGACACTGCCAACCTTCATCTCGATGTAGGTGATGCCAATGCCCACCTGATGGTCCTGGAGGGTGGGCAGAGGTGAAGGAGGGACCAAGGCAAGGGGCACGGATGGTGCCCACCCTGCAGGAGCTGCTGCTGGCACTGCCACCGCATTGGTACTGGTGGCACTGGAACCATCAGTGCCAATGGGACCATATTGGGAGCATACTGGGACCACTGGCACCATACTGGTGCCATACTGGTGCCACACTGGCACCATCCTGGCACCATATTAGGACCATACTGGGCTGATCCTGTAGGGCCCCCAAAGCCTGCAGTTGGCACAGGAGAGGGCACCTTGGAGCGCACCACCCTGTGAGGTGCCCACCAGCGGGGTGCCAGGCCCGGGCTGTTGCCCCAGCTCTCTGTGCCCTACCTTCACCTGCAGGTGCCAGGTGGTTCCCCCTCTCTGACTGGCACCAAGGGCCTCCATGCCCACCCGAGGTGCCCACCTTGGTGCCCACCCCATGCCCACCTACCTCTGCATTCTTGTAGAGGAAGACTTTGTCCCCTGCCACCACCACGAAGACTTTGTGCTTGAAGCCCCTCAGCTCCAGGATGCCACTCTTGCCAACCTCCTGGTTGGCATCAGTGTCCATCGGTGCCCCCTGCAAGGCTTTGCCCTTCCTCTCCTCCACCGCCTGCTGCAGGGCCCTGACCCACTCGTTACGATCAGCTGTGGGTGGCAAAGAGGGCACAGGCTGGGTGAGGAGCAACCCAGAGGGAGGGGTGCCAAGGGAGATGCCAAGGGAGGTGCCAACCCTCACCGTCGCTCTCTGCCCGGAAGATGAAGCTGCGGTTGGTGGTGATGACCTCAAACTTCTGCTCCCCGACGGTGCCAACGTGGAGGATGGAGGAGATTGGCACCAGGCGCTTGGAGTAGGCATCCTGGGGGGCACAGAGAGGAGGGGAAGGGGTCGGCATCAGCGCCCTCAGGAGGGGGCATGGGCACCAACTTGGCTGGCACAAGCAAACAGTGCACACTGCCACCCAGCCCTGGAGGCACCTTGGGCTCAGCTTGAGCACGGTGGGCACAGGCATGAGCTCTGATTTGGCATTGTGCCAAGGTGGGCACAGGGATGAGCTCTGCTGTGCCGTTGTGCCATGATGCCCACAGGGATGAGCTCTGCTGTGCCCTTGTGCCATGATGGCCTCAGAGGGCAGCAGGTGCCCTTGTGCCAAGGTAGGCACAGGGATGATCTCTGCTGTGCCCTTGCCCCATGATGCCCACAGAGATGAAGTCCAGCCCTGGAGCATGTTCTCCACACCCCCATTGCCCACCCTGCCCCCTTCCTGCCCACCTTGCCCACCCCCTGCCAACCTTGCCCCCCACTCACCCTCTGGCTCTCGAAGTACCTCAGGTGCCCTGGCTCCAGCCTCACCCAGCGCCTCTGGTAGATGTAGGACCTGGGGGCCACGACCAAGTGGGCACCCTCTGGAGGGCAGGACCTGGCCCAGCTGTGCCCTGCCACCTGGCACAGGCAGCTGAGGTGCCCCATCCCATGGGCACAGGCTGCCCCCCACCCCTCCCCCTTCCAGCCAGCAGCTGGAGCAGCTTCTCCCTCGCCCCCTCCTCCTCCTCTGTGCCACCCTCGACCTTGGGCAGTGCCCTTCAGCCTGGGGCACCCTCCCAGCCTGGCTCTTCACGCCCCAGTTGGCACAGGGCCGCCGGGGGGGCCAGCTTGGCATCGACCGCCTGCTGAGGGCATCGCAGGGCACTTCAGGCTGCTGGCGTCGGCAAAGAGGTCACCCAACCCCCACCCCGACTGCTGCCATGGCAGTGCCAGCCCAGAGCCAGGCCAAAGGAGTGCCCATGCCACGGCCCTCCCACCAGGGACCCATGGGTGCCACAAGTGCCCCTGGGTGCTGCAGGGACCCAAGGGTGCTGTAAGGGACCCATGGGTGCCACAAGTGCCCCCTGGGTGCTGTAAGGGACCCATGGGTGCTGTAAGGGACCTATGGGTGCCACAAGTGCCCCTGGGTGCTGCAGGGTTGCCAAACAGGCATCAGAGGTGGGAATAAGGAAGGAGGTGGAGGAGGAGAAGGAGAAGGAGGAGAAGGAGAAGGAGAAGGAGGAGAAGGAGGAGGAGGAGGAGAAGGAGAAGGAGAAGGAGGAGGAGGAGAAGGAGGAGGAGGAGAAGGAGGAGAAGGAGAAGGAGAAGGAGAAGGAGAAGGAGAAGGAGAAGGAGAAGGAGAAGGAGAAGGAGGAGAAGGAGAAGGAGAAGGAGAAGGAAGAGGAGGAGAAGGAGAAGGAGAAGGAAGAGGAGGAGAAGGAAGAGGAGGAGGAGAAGGAGAAGGAGGAAAAGCAGGAGGAAGAGGAGGAGGAGGAGAAGGAGGAAGAGGAGGAGGAGGACGTCCCTACCCCTCCCCTTGCCACTCACCCCTGCGGGGGGTTCTTCTCCAGCCACCCTGCTTTGATGGTGCCCTGCGGGGAGCTGCTGCTGTGCCCGGGCAGGCTGTGCCCACTGTCGGCCATGGCAGGGTAAGGGCAGGGCTGAGCCTGCCCCCAGCTGCTGCCAGGGCTGAGGGACAGGGAGGGAGGGAAGGGTTAAAAGCTGGTGGCTGCCTGGGAGGGGCCAACCCCGTGCCCACCCTCCATGATGCCCTGGGTAGAGGAGGGGGTGCCAGGCTGGCATCCAGCTCCTGGTAAAGTAGGATCCCGGATGCCAGCCTGGGCAAGCTGAGGAGGAGCAACCCCCAAAGCTGGCAGCCCACGGGCAGAGATGTGCCCACAGCTGGTCCTCAAGGTGGGTACTGACCCACGGGTGGCATAGGCTGGAGGTGTGGCTGAGGGGCACCAGAGGGCTGGCATCTGCCCCTAGGGCACAGCAAGCTCAGGAAGGCTGCAGGTTGGAGGCTGGGAAGTGCCAGGTGGGCAAAGGGCACTGGGGGTGGGGAGGGTTGGTGGCAGCAGCTGGAAAGGAGCCAGAGGGTGCCCAGGTGGGCAAGGAGGGCAGCAGCAGCCTGGCATGGAGCAGCAATGGTGTGGGCAGCAGGAGCAGGGCAGGGATTATGCCCCTGGGCTGTGCACTGGGGAGGCCACAGCTGGCAGCCTGAGGGCAGGGCTGGGCACAGCAGTGGCAGGAGGAGCTTGAGGGGCTGGGGCAGGGCACAGAGCAGGGCAGCGAAGCTGGGCAAGGGTCTGGAGGAGCAGGAGGAGGCTGTGGAGTGGTTGGGTGAGAGGAGATGGCCTCAGGCTGTCCCAGGGCAGGTGGAGGTTGTGCCTGAGGAGCACTTTGTGGCCCTGGAGGCTTGCCCAGGCCTGTGCCAGGCTGCCCAGGGCAGTGGTGCAGTGGCCATGGCTGGAGGGGTTGGCAAGGGGCAGAGCTGTGGTGCTGAGGCCATGGGTTGGTGGTGCTGGGGCAGGGGCAGGGCAGGACCCCCACACCCCCCAGCCCCCTTGGCCCCTACCTGCTGGAGGCAGCCTCAGGGTGGTCCTCACTCAGCTCATCCTCACTGCAGAGGCTGCTGCCAGGTGGGCACCAGGGGGGCTCAGTCTCCTCCTGTGGGCACAGGAGACAGGGACCATCAGCTGGGGGGCACTGGGGGGGGCAGCAGTGGGCAGAAGGAGGGCAGCCAGGAACAGCCTGGGGTGTGGCTGGAGCCAGACTGGGAGTGTTGGAGCCAACCCTGGAGCCAGCCCTGGGGCACTGGAGCCAGCCCTGGAGCCAGCCCTGGAGCCAGCCCTGGGGCACTGGAGCCAGGCTGGGAGCGCTGGAGCCAGCCCTGGAGCCAGCCCTGGGGCACTGGAGCCAGGCTGAGGCGGAGCCGTTGGGCACCTCCTCTCTCCTGCCTCTCCTCCATGCTCCTCCAGCCTCAGCTGGCACCTCCAATGCCACCCCTCTGCCCAGCACCTCCTCGGCACCACCCCCCACAGTGGCACCAACCTTGTCAACCATCTCCCCTCTGGGGCCTCTTACTTCATCCTCCCAGGCTGAGTCCTCATAGTCAGAGTCATCTGGAAGAGTAGGAGGAAGGTGACGATGGTGATGGCAGTGGTGGTGATGAAGGTGGCAGTGACGATGATGATGGCAGTGGTGGTGATGAAGGTGGCAATGACGATGGTGATGGCAGTGGTGGTGATGAAGGTGGCAGGACGATGGTGATGGCAGTGGTGGTGATGAAGGTGGCAGGACGATGGTGATGGCAGTGGTGGTGGTGATGAAGGTGGCAGTGACGATGGTGATGGCAGTGGTGGTGGTGATGAAGGTGGCAGTGACGATGGTGATGGCAGTGGTGGTGATGAAGGTGGCAGGACGATGGTGATGGCAGTGGTGGTGATGAAGGTGGCAGGACGATGGTGATGGCAGTGGTGGTGGTGATGAAGGTGGCAGTGACGATGGTGATGGCAGTGGTGGTGGTGATGAAGGTGGCAGTGACGATGGGGATGGCAGTGGTGGTGGTGATGGAGGTGGGAGGGACGATGGTGATGGCAGTGGTGGTGATGAAGGTGGCAGGACGATGGTGATGGCAGTGGTGGTGATGAAGGTGGCAGTGACGATGGTGATGACGGTGATGGTGGTGGTGAGGATGATGATGGTGGTGAGGATGGTGCCAGTGATGATGATGATGATGAGAGCCAGGTGGGCATGAAGGCTCTCACCAACCCTCTGCCACCCTCCCCCCTCCCCAGCCTGGGCACACTCCTGGCTGGCAAGACCCAAACCCTACCCACAGAGAAGGCCAAAGCCCTGCTGGGTGCCACCCCCTGGCACCATCCTCACCCTCCCTTGGCACCACCAGCAGTGCCCCCAGCCTTGGCACTGTGGCAAACCTCCTCCCCCCGCAAGCAGCAAGACCAGAGCAGGTGCCCAGGCAGAGCTCTGCAGGTGGCACAACTGGCATAGGGCTGGGCAAAGCTGTGCCAGGAGACAGAGCTGAGCCCAGCTGGTACTCACCAAACTCGGGCAGGAAGGGCAAGGAGGTCCTGGGGGGCACCTTTGGTGCCCTTGTGTTGGGTAGCAGAGCTGGTGGGCACTGGGGCACGCTGGGTCCTCTGCCAGGGCTGGGCACCTCTGCTGTGCCAACGCTGCTGGAGGTGGCAGAAGTCAACTTCAGGCCTCCCCCACCCAGCCTGGGGGGGGCAGAGGGCACTGAAATGGCACTCCGAGACCCCCAAAGGCCCAACAGGTGCCAGCAGCTGGCATCAGCCTGGCACCAACTTCTCTTGCCCAACAAGTGCCCAGGTCCTGAGCCCAAATCTTGCCCCATCCCAGCCCTGGCACCCTCAGGTCTCTTGCCCTCTGCTCCCCCATGGCACCCAGAGCTGTGCCAGGAGCTTGACAGGGCAGGCAGAGTCCTGCCTGGGGTTGCTGTGGGCACCTCCTGCCTGCTCCTCTCTATCCCTTCCTGCCCACCCTGAGCTGGGCACCCTCCCAGCTGGCAGAGCTTAGAAGGGTCCCTGGAGGAGGAGTGCCAGAGTGCCACCTTGGAAGGCTGCTGGCACCTTGGAGGAGGGGTGGCAGCAGGAGGGGTGGTGAGACCCTGGCAGGCTGGTGCCACCCTGGAGGACTGTTGGCACCCTGGAGAGCTGGTGCCATTCTGGCAGCCACCACCCTGAGGTGGGCACCTCTCACCCACCACATGCCAGCAGCTCCTCGTGGCAGATGCCAGCACCATGCCAAGGCCAGGGGTGGGGGGGGAAGTGGGCACACAAACTCCACCGCCCACCCTCAGCGGCTGGCACAGAGGAAGGGCACAAAGCCCCCTTGGTGCCACCCTCCCAGCTGTGAGCACCACCACCTCGGCTATGCCCACAGCCCGAGCTGGCACCGGGCGGGGGGGTGGGGGGAGTGGCACAAACTTTGCCCAGCTGCTTTTGGTGCCCACCCCCCTCTAGCAGGGCACCTCCTGGCACCACCACCCCCTTCTCAGTGCCACCCTGGGGGGGGTGTGTGTCACCAGGAGTCCTCCTGGTGCCCCTCCCTGGTGCCACTTCAGCTGTGCCACCAACAACTTCCTGCTTGGAGGGCACCCAAAGAGCTTCTTCCTTCCCCTCCCCTCCCCCACCTTGGCACTGCCAACTTAGCACCGCCACTCTCCTGCCCACCCCCTCAGTGCCCCCACCCCCTCAGTGCCCCCCCCCAAGCCACCACTGCCAACCCTCTGCCCCCTTTACCCTCAGTGCCCTCTGCCCACCTATGCCCAACCTCCTCCCATCCCTGCTCGATGCCAACCACCCCCACCCCTACCTGGGTAGGCACAAGGGGGGTGGGCACAGTGCCCACTGCCCGAGTTTGGTTGGCCCTGGGGACCTGCTGGTGGTGCCACAGGGCACAGGGGCGGGAGGGGGGAGCAGGGGGAGGGTTGGCACTGCCAACTGACGTCACTCACACCCCCCCACCCCCCCCCGGGCACTTCCTGCCCTCCAGAAGAGCTTCCTGAGCTGGCACCGAGCGGAGGGTGGCACCTGGGGGGTTACTGGGGGGCACTGGGGGGTACTAGGTGGGTACTGGGGAGTACTGGGGGGTGCTGAGGGGACACCAATGCCCACCCAGATGGTGCCCACCCAGGTACCCCTGATCCCCTCCCCCCCTTACCTCCTGCGTGGCACAGCCCTGGGGGGCACCAGCGGTGGGTACTTGGGTGCCAGGGCTGGGTCTTGGCACTGGCTTTGACCTTCCACTTGGTGGCGTTTGGCTGGCAGAGGGGGCAGGGGGAGCCTGGCACTGCCCGGGGAGGTGGGGGAAGACACTTCTGGGCCTGGTGGGCACCTGGTGGGCACTGCAGGAGGCTGAGAGGTGCCCACGGGTGGCAGGGGGTAGAATTTGAGGGGGGGGCGAGTGCCCACGCGGGGGGGGATAGGGGGAGGGGTTGGAGCTCCCTCCTGTGCCAGCTGGCAGCTGGTGCCAGGCTGGGGGGGGGTGGGGAGCTCTGGCTGCTCTGCTTGGCACGGTTGGCACCGTTGACTCAGTGGGTCCAGTTGGCCTGGTTGGTCCAGTTGGCATGGCTGGCATGGTTGGCACAGTTGGCCCAGTTGGCTCTGTTGGCCCAGCTGGTCCAGTTGGCATGGCTGGCACAGTCGGCCCAGTTGGCCCAGCTGCTCCAGTTGGCACAGTTGCCCCAACTGGCTCTGTTGGCACAGTTGGCTCTGTTGGTCCAGTTGTTGATCCAGATGGTCCGGTTGGCATGGCTGGCACGGTTGGCCCAGTTGATCCAGTTTGCACAGTTGGTCCAGTTGGCACAGTTGTTGGCCCAGCTGGCCTGGTTGGCACAGTTGACCCTGTGTGCCCAGCTGGCACTGCCTGGCACCGTCAGCAGGCCTGAAGATGTGTCTCTTCCTGGGCACAGGCCTGTTGGGGGGCACCTGGGAGGTGCCAGGGGGCTCCGGGAAGGCCTTCTGCAGGGCCATGAGGATGCGGCGGCGGTGCCCTGGCAGTGCCACCCCCAGCTGGCTCAGCTCCTCCTCGCCCAGAGCCTGGCAGTCGCCCACCTGGCACAGCTGGCACTGCTGGAAGCTCTCTGTGTACTGCTGCAGGTGGAGAGATGCCAACCAGGAGCTGATTGGCACCGACCCCCCCCCCCCTTCGTCCTCCTCTTCCATGCCCCCTGGGCACCGCTGGGCACTCAGAACCTCCTCTGTGGGCACCAAGGCTCAAGGTTGGCAGCAGCAGACCTGGGGGAGGGAAAGAGAGAGCTGAAGGTGCCAGGGGGTGCCAGGGGGAGGGTGATGGCACCAGGAGGGGTGCTGAAGGCTGAGAGCATGGCACAGTGCCCAGCCTGGGGGTGGTGCAACTCACCCAGGGGGGCACCCACAGCAGCTTGCCCAGGGGGCACTGTGCCCAGGGGGGGGTTGGAAGCTCTCTGGGCAGCTTTGTGCCAGGCTGCAGCAGACCCTGGGTGGGTGGCACAGCACCCACAGCCATGCCAAGCCTTGTGCCAGGCTGCAGCAGCCTCAGCCCCACCCAAGCTGCTCTCGATGCCACCTCCTGCCTGCCCCTTGGGTACCACTCAGCAGATGCCAACTTCCCCCCCCCCACTGCAGCTGTGCCCACCCCTGGGCACAGCAGATGGCATCAGAACCTCCCCTGCCCCCTTGCTGCCGCTCACACTCTGCTCTGTGCCCCCTCAGGTATCCACCCCCTTGGCATCAGCCCTGGCACAGCACCCACAGGGTGGGGGAGGTGAGGTTGAGGCTTGTTTAGTGCCCCCCAGGGTGCCCAGCACCCACAGCCATGCCAAGCAGCACCACCACTGTGCCATCTCCCTCCCTGGCACCGGGCACAGCTTCCTCCTGGCACCCCCCCTGGTGCCCTTTAGTGCCCTCTGTGAGCTTTGTTAAGGACCTCAGAGGAAGAGAGAGGAAGAGGAAGAAGAAGAAACCTCCTGGCACAGCAGCTGGCACCAAGGGGTCACATGCAGGGTGAGTCAGGCTGGCACAGGTCAAAGGTTGGCACCAGGGCAGGGCAGACTCTGAAGTCCTCTCCCTGGCACTCACAGGGCACAGCCAAGCCTGGTGAGAGCCCAGCCAAGGGTCTCAGCTCCAGGTGTGGGCATCCTGGCACCTCCTGGGCACAGCTTTGGCCTCCTCCTGACCTCAAGGAGGTCTCCACCACCTCAAGAGGGTCTCCGTCACCTCAAGGGGGTGCTCACAATCTCAAGGGGGACTCCACCACCTCAAGGAGGTCTCCATCACCTCAAGGAGGTCTCCATCATCACAAGGGAGTCTCCAACACCTCAGGGGGGTCTCCAACACCCCAAAGGGGTCCTCCAGCATCTCAGTGGCTTCTTCATCACTTCAAGAGGGTCTCCAACATCTCAAGACCACCTTAGAGGGGTCTCCATCACCTCAAGGGGGTCCTCACCATCTACAAGGGATCCCTGCTACCTCAAGGGGTCCTCAGCCATCTGCAAGGGGCCTCCATCATCTCAATGACTTCTTCACCTCCTCAAGGGGGTCTCCATCACCCCAAGGGGATCCTCACAATCTACAAGGGGGTCTCCATCGCCTCAAGATGGTCCTCACCATCTCAAGAGGGTCTCAATCATCTCAAGGGGGTCTCCGTCACCTCAGGAGGGTCTCCATCACCTCAAGGGGATCTCCACCATCTCAAGGGGGTCTCCACCATCTCAAGGGGGTCTCCACCACCTCAAAGGTCCTCACCACCTCCAGGCTGGGCACGGCCAGAGGAGGCCTCAGGGGGAGGTCAGCAGTGCTGGGGCAAAGCTCAGCCAAGTGAATCATTGACCAGGAGCTGCTGGGGCTCAGCTCCCAGGCCACAGAGGCCAAACACTGCCCCACACTGCCCCACGCTGCCCCACGCTGCCCCAGCACTGCCCCACGCTGCCCCACACTGCCCCACGCTGCCCCAGCACTGCCCCACGCTGCCCCATGCTGCCCCACGCTGCCCCACACTGCCCCAGCACTGCCCNAGCACTGCCCCACACTGCCCCAGCACTGCCCCAGCCCTGCCCCAGCACCACCAACCCACGGCCTCAGCACCACAGCTCTGCCCCTTGCCAACCCCTCCAGCCATGGCCACTGCACCACTGCCCTGGGCAGCCTGGCACAGGCCTGGGCAAGCCTCCAGGGCCACAAAGTGCTCCTCAGGCACAACCTGCACCTGCCCTGGCACAGCCTGAGGCCATCTCCTCTTACCCAACCACTCCACAGCCTCCTCCTGCTCCTCCAGACCCTTGCCCAGCTTCGGTGCCCTCCTCTGTGCCCTGCCCCCAGCCTCTCAAGCTCCTCCTGGCACTCAGGAGGCTCAACTCTTGCCTCCAGGCTGCCAGCTGTGACCTCAGTGCCCAGCTCAGTGGGCACAAGCCCTGCCCTGCTCCTGCTGCCCACACCATTGCTGCTCCAGAACCTTCCAGGGCTCTCTCTGGGCATCTGCCCAGCCCTGGCACCCACCCAGCCCTGGCATCCACCATCCTAGATGCCAGGCTCACATCCAGCACATGCCAGGCTGGGATTGGGCACTTTGGTAAGAGTCTTAAAGGCTGCAGGAGCAGTGCCAGGGACCTACTTCTCCACCCCCATGCCAGCAGGGCACCAGCAGGGCACAGAAGAGGTTGGCATGGAGGAGGCCTCCGAGGTGATGGAGTTAACCCTTCATGGGGGCACCCTAGGGGGCAGCCACCAAGCCCTGGGTACTATGGAGCTGCCCACCTCAGATGTCAGCTCCCAGTTAAGCCTTCATGAGGGCACCCTGAGGGGCATCAACCAGCCCTGACCACCATGGAGGTGCCCACCTGAAGCTGCCAACTGCCAGCTCCCACCCCATGCCCATCCCATGCCACTTTCTCTGCCCCCATTCCCACCCCATCTGCCCCCATGCCCAACCCCATGCCACCCTCTCTGCCACCATCCTCACCCTCCCTGCCTCCATTCCCACCCTCATGCCCCATACCCACCCCATGCCACCCTCCCTGCCCCATCCCCACCCTCCTTATCCCCATCCGCCCTCCCCCCCCAACTTCCTCCTCCCCTCCCCCACTTTTGCTCCTTCCTCTTCCTCCTCCCCCCCCCCACTTCTCTCCCCCCTCCCTTTGCAGCTTCTTCCCCGAGCAGAACTCACCACAACAAATGACCTTGGGCAAGGCTGGCACCGACGCTGGGCACCCGACGGGCACGGAGGGCTGGCAAGGGGCAAGAGGAGGCTGAGCCTGGGGCAGCTCTGCCCACAGCAGCCCTGGCCTGGAACTTCCCCAAAACCACCCCCGGGAGCTGGCCCGAGGAGCCTGGCAGCAGGCACGGAGGTGCCCACGAGGTGGTGCCAGCGCCCAAGAGGTCACTCCGTGCCCTCTGCTGGCAGCTCAGCAGCTCCAGCTGCAGCCCTCGGGTGCCCAGGAGGTGGCACAACCACCCAAGAGGTGGTACACCAGCCCAAGAGGTGGCACAACCACCCAGGAGGTCTCAGGTGCCCAGGAGGTGATGCCACCACCCCAGAAGATCTCATTTGGGGCACCTCTGGGCATGATGGGTGAAGCCCCCAAGGGGCTGGCACCTCTCAGGCATGGGAGGGTCTCACTGGGGGCACCTCTGGGCACCATGCCTGATGCCCCCCAAGTTGCCCTACCCCAACCCCTCCCTCATCCCCTTGGCCACTCCCCGTGGGCACCCCCAAGCCACACTGGCACCCATGGGTGCCCTCCCCTTCCCCTTACCAACCACCCTCACCCCCAAACCCGACTCCCAACCCCCCCAACCCCCCCCCCCNAACCTCGAGGTGGGGGTGGGGGGAGGAGGAGGAGGAGCTGAGGAAGGGGGGGGGGCAGGGGGAGGAGGATGCAAATTAACCCCCCCGGGAGCCTCCGGGCGGGAGGGAGGAGGAAGAGGAGGAGGAGGAGAAGGAGGCGAGAGGCAGGTCCCAGCCCGCAGAGGCAGCCCAAGGGAAAGGCTCTGGAGGAGCTTCTCGGGGCTTGGGGGGGGAGAGGAGGGGAGAGGCTCCGCAGCCTCCCTCGGCCTCCTCTTCCTCAGCAGCTTCCCCCTGGGGGGGTCAGGGAGAGGCTCCGCAGCCTCCCTCGGCCTCCTCTTCCTCAGCAGCTTCCCCCTGGGGGGGTCAGGGAGAGGCTCCGCAGCCTCCCTCGGCCTCCTCTTCCTCAGCAGCTTCCCCCTGGGGGGGTCAGGGAGAGGCTCCGCAGCCTCCCTCGGCCTCCTCTTCCTCAGCAGCTTCCCCCTGGGGGGGTCAGGGAGAGGCTCCGCAGCCTCCCTCGGCCTCCCCTGGGGACATCAGAGGGAATTTGGCCTCAAAGTGAGGACACCTGAGGGAAAAGGAGGAAATTTGGCTCCAAAATCAGGAACTGGGGGGGGGGGAACAGGACCTTTGGCCCCAAAGCTGGAAATGTAGGGAAAAAAGGAGGAAATTTGGGGGGAAAAAAGAGGAAATTTGGGGGAAAAAAAGAGGAAATTTTGGGGGAAAAAAGAGGAAATTTGGCCCCAAAATTGGAAATGTGAGGAGAAAAAAGAGGAAATTTAGGGGAAAAGAGGAAATTTGGCCCAAATTTGGCCTCTTTTTGGCCCAAAAAAAAAGAGAAATCTGGGGGGGAAAGGAGGATTTTTATTGGGGAAAAGAGGAAATTTGGCCCAAAAAAAAGAGGAATGGGGGGGGGGAAGGAGGAAATTCAGCCCCAAAATTGGAAATTCTGGGGGAGAAAGGAGGAAATTTGGCCCCAAGATTTGGAAATTTTGGGGAAAAGAAGTAGAAATTTGGGGAGAAAAGAGGAAATTTGTCCTCAAAATGAGGAAATTTGGGGGGGGAAAAGAGGATTTTGGGGACAGAAAAGAGGAAATTTGGCTAAAAAATTGGAAATTTTGTGGAAAAAAAGAGGATTTTGGGGGGAGGAAAGAGGAAATTTGGCCAAAAATGAAGAAATCTGGGAGGGGGGGGGGGGGAGAGGAAAATTGGCTCAAGAAAGGAGGAAATAGGAAATTTGGCTCCAAAATCAGGAACTGGGGGGGGGGGGGGGAGTGGGAATTTTTCCCAAAAAGGGNGAAGATGGAATTTGTCCCAAAAATGAGGAATTTGGAGGGGAAAATAGGACCTTTGGCCCCAAAATTGGAAATCTGGGGGAGGAAAGAGGAAATTTCAGCCAAAAATGAGGAATTGGGGGGGGGGGGGGGAAAAGGAGTTGGGGAGGGGGAGAGAGGAAATTTGGTCCCAAAATTGGAAATTTTGAGGAAAACAAAAGAGGAAATTTGAGGGAAGAAAAAGGAAATTTGTCTCCAAAATCAGGAACTGGGCTGGAAGAAAAGATGGAATTTGGCCCAAAAATGAGGAATTTTGGGGGGGGGAAATAAAACATTTCTGGGGAAATTTGAATTTTGGGGGGAAAAAGAGAAAATTTGGAGAAAAAAAGAGGAAATTTGGCCCCAAAAAATTAGAAAAGCTGGGAATAAAATGAGGATATTTGGGGGCAAAAGTGGGAATTTGGCCAAACCCAGGGAATTTGGGGGGGTGGGGGGAAGAGGAAATTTGGCCCCAAAATGGGAAATTTGGAGGGAAAAAAAGGGGAAATTTGGGGTGGAGGAAGGAAATTTGGCCAAAAAATGAGGAAATGTGGACCCAAAAAAAAGGAAATTTGGACCCAAAGGATGAGGAAATTTTGGGAGGGGAAAAAAAAAGCAGTAAATTTGGAGGAAAAGGAGGAAAATTGGCCCAAAAAATGGGAAATCTGGGGGGGGAAGAGGAAATTTGGGGCAAAAATGGGAAATTTGTCAGGGGAAAAAAGGAAATTTGGAGCCAAAAGGTAGAAATTTGGGGGGAAAGAGGAAATTTGGGCTCTAAAAGGGACAAATTAAGCAAAAAATGAGGAAGTTTGGAGAAAAAGAAGCAATTTGGTCCCAAAAAGGGAGAGATTTGGCCCAAAAAAATCAGGAGATTTGGGGGGGAAAAGGAAATCTGGCCAAAAAAATGGGAAATTGGAGGGGAAAAAAGAGGAAATTTGGCCCCAAAAGGGACAAATTCAGCAAAATATGTGGAAATTTAGGGAGAGGAACAGAGGAAATTTGGCCCCAAAATGGGGAAATTTGGTGGAAGAGCAAAATCCACCAAGGAAGGAGGCAAATCCAGCTGAAAATGGGGGAAATGCAGCCAAAAAAGGGCAAATCTGGGACAAAGTCAGGGGAAAAAGAGGAAAATCAGGGGAAAAAAACCCAAAAAAGAGAGGGAATTCTGGGCCCAGAAAGGGGAAAATTTGGCAAGCAAGGGCCAAATCCCAGCCAAAAGCAGAGGAAAATCCAGGGGGAGAGGGGCAAAGTGGGAAGGGAAAGAGGCAAAGTCCACTGGAAAGAGGCAAATTCCACAGAAAGAGGCAAAATCCATCAAAAAAAGGCAAATTCCATTGAAAAAAAGAGGCAAAATCCACCAAAAAAGAGGAAAATTTCATTTTAAAGGAGCCAAATTCCCTAAAAAAGGAAGAGAGTTCCATTTAAACAGGCAAATTCCACCATAAAGGGGCAAATTCCACCATAAAGAGGCAAATTCCACACAAAACAGGCAAAATCCATGTAAAAAAGGGCAAATTCCATAAAAATTAAGCAAATTCCACTTGGAAAATAGGAAAAATCCACCAAAAAGAGGCAAATTCCATTAAAAAAAAGGAGAAATCTCATAGGGAAAATGAAAATTCCACCTAAAAGGAGCCAAATTTCCTCACAAATGAGGCCAAATCCATAAAAAAGAGGCAAATTCTGTTTAAAAAGGGAAAATCCCATTTCAAATGGGGACAATTCCAGAAAAAAATAGGAAAATTCCCTTGGAAAAAAGGACAAATCCATTAAAAAAATGAGGAAAATCCCAGACAAAAAGAGGCAAAATCCATTATAAAAACAAAAAAAAAAAGGAGGAAAATTCCATTTAAAGCAAAGGAAAAATCCACCAAAGGAGCAAATTCCATGGAAAAAAGGCAAATCCCATTGAAAAAGAGGAAAATTGTATGAAAAAGAGGAAAATTCCAATAAAAAGAGGCAAAATTCACCTCAAAGGAGGCAAATTCCTCTGAAAAGGAGGAAACTTCCATTAGAAAAGAGGGAAAATTCCACTAAAAATGAGACAAATTCCACAAAGATGAGGAAAACTCCACCAAAAAAAGAGGCAAAATCCACTAAAGAGAGGGAAAATTCCACTAAAAACGGAAAAATTTCATTAAAAAGAGGGAAAATTTCACTAAAAATGGGAAAATTCCACTAAAAAGAGGAAAAAATTCACTAAAAATGGAAAAATTCCACTAAAAAGAGGGAAAATCCACTAAAAATGGGAAAATTCCACTAAATTGGGAAAAATTCACTAAAAATGGGGAAATTCCACTAAAAATGGGAAAATCTCACTAAAAATGGGAAAATTTCACCAAGAAAGAGGCAAATTCCAGAAAAAAAAGAGGAAACTTCCATTAAAAATGAGAGAAATTCCATGAAAAAGGAGGAAAATTTCACCAAGGAGGCAAAATGCATAAAAAAGGATGAAAATTCCATTTAAAATTATGCAAATTCTGTAAAAAAGGGGAAAATTCCACCAAAAAACAGGCGAATTCCATGAAAAAAGGCAAATCTCACTAAAAGTGAGGCAAATTCTGTTAAAAAATAGGAAGATTCCGTAAAAAAAAGAGGGAAAATCCACCAAAAAGAGGCAAAATCCATTAAAAAATTCTAATTCCATTTTGAAAGAGGAAAATTCCATCCAAAAAGAGGAAAATTCCATCCAAAAAGAGGAAAATTCCATCCAAAAAGAGACAAATCCATTGAAAATTTCAAATTCCATTAAAAATGAGGCAAAATCCATTAAAAAGAGGAAAATTCCATTTTAAAAGGGCAAATTCCATTAAAATTGAGGCAAATGCCATAAAAACAGGAAAATTCCATTAAAAATGAGGAAAATTCCGCCAAAAAAAGGGCAAAATCCGTTTAAAAAAATAAATTCCATTAAAAATGAGGAAAGTTCCATTAAAAATGAGGAAAATTGCATTAAAATGAGGCAAATTCCATTAAAAATGAGGCAAATTTCACTCCTAAAGAGAGAAATTCCATTAAAAATGGGAAAATTCCACTCAAAAGATGAAAATTTGACTTTAAAAGGCAAATTCCGTTAGAAATGAGTCAAATTCCCATCAAAATGAGAGAAATTCCATGAAAAAATGGGAAAATTCCATTCGAAACGAGGCCAAATCCGTGAAAAATGTCAAATCCCATCCAAAAACTTCGAATCCCATTGGGAATGAGGCAAACTCCACCCAAAAAAGAGCCAAAATTCCGTTAGGGTGTTCCAGCTCCACCCAAACTGAGGCAAATTCCACCCAGAGAGGAGAATTCCCTGGGCAGGACAGAGGCAAATTCCCTGCGGAGGGGCCAAGGCCCTGGCGGGAGCAGCCCAGCGCCAGCTGCGCTCAGCAGCCTCCAGCGGCACAGGTTCGGCTGCGGCCAGAGGCTGCCGCAGGGCCTGGGGCAGGGCAGGGCAGGGCAGGGCAGGGCAGGGCCTGGGGCCTGGGGCAGGGCAGCAAAGTGACGGCACCGGAATGGGGCCAAGCCCCTGGAGAACCAGGCCAAGGCCGGGCCCAAGCGGGCCAAAGCCAACCCAAACTGCGCCAAGGCCAGGCCAGGCCAAACAGGGACACAGCCAGGCCAAGCTGGGCCAAAGCCAATCCAAATCCGGTCCCAAAAGGGCCAAATTCAACCCAAACTGGGCCAAAGCCAAGCCAGGCCAAAAAGGGCCAAATTCAGGGCAAAGTGGGCCAAATCCAGTGCCAAAATGGCCAAATTCAGGGCAAACTGGGCCAAAGCAAATCCAGTGCCAAAAGGGCCAAATTCAACCCAAACTGGGCCAAAGCCAAGCTAGGTCAAAAAGGGCCAAATTCAGGGCAAAGTGGGCCAAATCCCATCCCAAAAGAGCCAAATCAAATCCAAACTGAGCCAAATCCAGTCCCAAAAGGGCCAAATCCAATCCAAAAGGGGCCAAAAATCAATCCAAACTGGGCTAAATCCAGCCAAAAAGGGCCAAAGCCAGGCCCAAAGAGAGCCAAACCCAGCCCAAACTGGGCCAAATGCAATCCAGCTCAAAAAAGGGCCAAAGCCAGGCCCAAAAAGGGCCAAACTCAGCCCAAACTGGGCCAAACCCAGCCCAAACTGGGCCAAATCCAACCCAATCCCCAAAAAGACCAAAACCCAGCCCAAACAGGGCCAAACCCAGCCCAAACTGGGCCAAACCCAGCCCAAACTGGGATAAATCAAACCCAGTCCCCAAAGAGAGCCAAACCCAGCCCAAACTGGGCCAAATGCAATCCAGCTCAAAAAAGGGCCAAAGCCAGGCCCAAAAAGGGCCAAACTCAGCCCAAACTGGGCCAAACCCAGCCCAAAAGGACCAATTCTACCCAAACTGGGCCAAACCCAGAGCCCAAAGGGCCCAATCCAGTCCCAACTGAGCCAAACCCAGCCCAGAAAGTGCCAGTCCCAGCTGGCAGCTGCTGCCCTGCCCCCTCCCTCCCTCCCCCCGCCCCGAGTCCTGTCCCACTTTCTGGCAGCCCCCCCCAAAGTGGGTCAGGAGCTGCAGCCCCCCCCAGACCCCTGCAGCCCCCCCCAGACNCACTGCAGGGTGGCACCGGGGGGTGAGACTGAGGATGGTGCTGGGGATGGCACTGCAGGGTGGCACCGGGGGGTGAGACTGAGGATGGTGCTGGGGATGGCACTGCAGGGTGGCACCGGGGGGTGAGACTGAGGATGGTGCTGGGGATGGCACTGCAGGGTGGCACCGGGGGGTGAGACTGAGGATGGTGCTGGGGATGGCACTGCAGGGTGGCACCGGGGGGTGAGACTGAGGGTGGTGCTGGGGGTGGCACTGGGAGTGGCACTGAGGGTGGCACTGGACGTGGCACTGTGGGGTGGGAGTGGACTGGGGGACACTGGGAGTGAACTGGGACCACCATGGAGCTGGGGACCCCCTCCTGGTGCCACCATGGAGCTGGGGACCCCCTCCTGGTGCCACCATGAAGCTGGGGACCCCCTCCTGGTGCCAGCAAGGCCCTGAGGACCCTTTGGGCTCCAAGAGGTCTCCAACCCCAAGAGCCTAAAGGTGCCCAAGGCCCATCCACGGAGNCCCCCCCGCTGGTGCCAGGAGGTGCCAGGAGGTGCCAGGAGGCCACTCCAGGACCCCTGGAGGTGCTCAGAGCCTCCCAGAGACCCCTCCCAGAGCATCTGGAGGTGCTCAGAGCCCCCAGAGACACCTCCAAGCACATCCCAACATCTGGAGCTGCTCAGGTCCCCTGCCCCAACATCTGGCTCTGAGAGCCCCACAACATCTGGAGCTGCTCAGGACCCCTCCCTGAGCATCTGGGGGTGCTCAGAGCCCCCGGAGACACCTCCAAGCACCTCCCAACATCCGGAGCTGTCCAGGACCCCTCCCCAAACATCTGGCTGTGAGCACCTCACAACATCTGGAGCCGTTCAAGACCCTCCCCCCCCCACCCCATCCCCANGGTGCCAGGGGTGGGCAGCAGGACAGAGGTCACCTCCACCCCCCAGGGTTGGCTTCTCCTTTGGGTTTTATTCCCAGCTGAGGTCCAAGGTACAAAAATGTGTCCCCAACCCCCCCCCTTTGTCACCCCCCTGCGCCCCCTCCCCCCCTCCAAAACCCACAGCTGCAGGGACTGGGAAGCCCCCCCGCTGGTGCCAGGAGGTGCCAGGAGGTGCCAGGAGG
>WAAF01006445.1:9636-25563 GCA_013400475.1 Tricholaema leucomelas | reverse complement strand
ATCCCCTCCCTGTCCCCTATCCCCTCCCTGTCCCCTATCCCCTCCCTGTCCCCCACCCCCTCCCTGGCCTCCATCCCTTCCCTGTCCTGCACAGCCCCAATGGCCTCAGCAGCATCTCCCACGAGTACCTGAGGGGCAGCTACAGCCTGGACCTGGAGGCTGTCAGGGGTGGGGCCAGCAACCTCCCCCACCTCAACAAGACCTTGGTGACATCCTGCAAACGGCTCCACAGGTGGGGGGCTGGGGGAGATGGGGGAGATGGAGGGAGAGAGATGGGTGGGGATGGGGGGGGGATGGATGGGGATGGATGAAGATGGGTGGGGATGGGTGAGGGTGGACAGAGATGGGTGGGGATGGGGCGAGGTGGATGGAAATGAGTGGGGATGGACGGAGGTGAGTGGGGACAGGTGGGGATGAATGGAGTTGAGGTGGTTGGGGATGAGTGGGGCTGGGTGGGGCTGGGTGGGGCTGGATGGAGATGGGTGGGGCTGGGGCCCTGAGCCCCCTGCTCCCCGCAGCGAGGTGGACAAGGTGCTGGCAGGGCTGGAGATCCTCTCCAAGGTGTTTGACCAGCAGAGCTCCTCCATGGTCTCCAAGATCCTGCAGCAGGTGAGGGGCACTTGGGCACCCCTGGGCACCCAGGGGGCACCTCCACACACACACAGAGCGGTCTGGGGGCACATCCTGCCCCGTCCCACGGTGCTGGGTGGATCCAGGGGTCCCCATCCTGCTCCATCCCATGGCTCTGAGGGTCTCATTCTGCTCCTTCCTGGGTCTGGGGTGGATCTATGGGTCCCGTCCTGCCCCATCCCATGGTGCTGAGTGGATCCAGGGGTCCCATCCTGCCCCTGCTGGGCGCGGGGCTGGACCTGGGGGGTGCCCTCCTGCCCCTGCTGGGTGCCAGGGGGTGCTGTGTGCCGCAGCCTGCAGGGCAGAGCGGGGAGCAGGAGCTGGAGACGTTGGTGCTGAAGCTGTCGGTGCTGAAGGACTTCCTGGCCAGCATCGAGAGGAAGGTGAACTGGGGGCACTGGGAGGTGGTGCTGGGGGCACTGGGAGCTGCTGCTGGGGGCACTGGGGGCACTGGGAGGTGGTGCTGGGGGCACTGGGAGCAGTGGGAGTGGGGTGCTGGGCTCTGGGCTGTGCTGAAGGTGGTGCTGGGGGCACAGCTGGCACCGGTGGGGACTGGGACTGGAGGGGGCTGGGGGGGGTGGTGGTAATAGTGTTGGTGGTGATGATGGTGGTGATGATGATGGTGGTGGTGATGGTGGTGGTGGTGATGATGGTGGTGGTGGTGATGATGGTGGTGGTGGTGATGATGGTGGTGGTGGTGATGATGGTGGTGGTGGTGATGATGGTGGTGGTGGTGATGATGGTGGTGGTGGTGATGATGGTGGTGGTGGTGATGATGGTGGTGGTGGTGATGATGGTGGTGGTGGTGATGATGGTGGTGGTGGTGATGATGGTGGTGGTGGTGATGATGGTGGTGGTGGTGATGATGGTGGTGGTGGTGATGATGGTGGTGGTGGTGATGATGGTGGTGGTGGTGATGATGGTGGTGGTGGTGATGATGGTGGTGGTGGTGATGATGGTGGTGGTGGTGATGATGGTGGTGGTGGTGATGATGGTGGTGGTGGTGATGATGGTGGTGGTGGTGATGATGGTGGTGGTGGTGATGATGGTGGTGGTGGTGATGATGGTGGTGGTGGTGATGATGGTGGTGGGGGTGGTGATGATGGTGGTGGTGGGGATGTTGGTGGGGGTGGTGGTGATGATGGTGGTGGTGATGATGATGGTGCCCGGCAGGCACTGAAGGCTGTGCAGGAGCTGAGCTCTGCTGCCCCTGCTGCCCCCAGCCAGCCCCTGGCACGCAAGGCCAAGAGCATCCCAGTGCAGACCTTTGAGGTGGGCACTGGGCACAATGTGGGCACTGGTGGGGTGGGACACTGCTGGAGATGGGTGCCAGGGGGGCTGGGCACTGGTGGGGCTGGGCACTGATGGAGCTGGGCACTGATGGGGTTGGGCACTGGTGGGACTGGGTGCAAGTGGAGCTGGGCACTGGTGGAGCTGGGCACTGATGGGGCTGGGCACTGGTGGGACTGGGTGCAAGTGGAGCTGGGCACTGGTGGGGCTGGGCACTGGTGGAGTTGCTGGGCACAGGTGGAGCTGGGCACTGTTGGGGCTGGGCACTGGTGGGACTGCTTGGCACCTGTCGGGCTGCTGCAGCCGGGTGCTGGCCGTGCCCAGCTGGGTGCCCACCTTACCTGGCACCCCCCCAGGTGAAGCTGGACGTGGGGCTGGGCGAGCTGCCCAAGCTGGGCAAGTGGCAGAAGCAGAGCCTGAGCGTGGACGTGGAGGGGGGCAGGCTGGTGGTGCTGCGGCGCCAGCGCGACAGCCAGGAGGACTGGCACACCTTCGGGCACCAGCGCAGTGCGTGCTGGCCTGGCACGGCCTCTGGGGGGCGCCTGGGCACCTGGGGCTGCTTACTGGGGAGGGCATCACCCTAGAGCCTTGGGTGGCACCACCTGGTGGGGCTCCATGGTAGTCACCTGCCTTGGGTGCCCACTGAGTGCCCATCCTATGCCCCCAGGTGGTTCCTGGTGGGCTCCCAGTTCAGCTGGGGCTGCCTCCTGGAGAGGGCATCACCCTAGAGCCTTGGGTGGCACTGCCTGGTGGAGCTCCATGGTGGTTGCCCACCCTGAGTGCTCACCAGGTGCCCATCCTGTGCCCCCAGCTGGTCCCTGGTGGGCTCCCAGCTGACCTGGGGCTGCTTAGTGGGGAGGGCATCACCCTAGAGCCTTGGGTGGCACCGCCTGGTGGGGCTGCAGCGTGGTCACCCATCTTGGGTGCCCACTGGGTGCCCATCCTATGCCCCCAGCTGGTCCCTGGTGGGCTCCCAGCTGACCTGGGGCTGCTTAGTGGGGAGGGCATCACCCTAGAGCCTTGGGTGGCACCGCCTGGCGGGGCTGCAGGGTGGTCGCCCGCCTCGGGTGCCCGCAGGGCCTGAGCCGGGTGCCCCCCGCTGTGTGCCAGTCCGGCAGCTGATCAAGTCCCAGAGGGTGCAGAACAAGCTGGGCATCGTCTTCGAGAAGGAGAGGGACAAGACCCAGCGCAAGGACTTCCTCTTCGTCAGTGCCAGGGTGAGTGCCCACTGCCCTGCCCCCCTGGAAGTGCTCCCCAAAGCCCAGGGTGGGTACTGAGAGCCCCAGACAGGCCCACGGGGAGCCCAGGGTGGCCCTGCAGAGCAGGGTAGCTGCCAGGCTGGCACCAGACTGGCACCAAGGAGCCCCAGTGTGGCCCCATGGGGTCCCTGCAGAGCAGGTTAGCTGGCAGGCTGGCACCAGGCTGGCACCAAGGAGCCCCAGTGTGGCCCCATGGGGTAGCATTGATTGGTCCTGGAGGACCTTGGGTGGCACTGGTGGGGCATGGGTGGCACTGGTTGATCCTGAAGAGCCTTGGGTGGCACCAGCGGGTGCTGGAGGACCCTGGGTGGCTCGGGTGGCACAGGAAGGTGCCCACATGTGCCAATCCTCCCCCCAGAAGCGTGAGGCCTTCTGCCAGCTGCTGCAGCTGATGAAGAACAAACACTCGCAGCAGGACGAGCCTGACCTCATCTCCATCTTCATTGGCACCTGGAACATGGGTAGGGGCACCTGGGGGCAGGGCAGTGCCCACCCAGCTGGGCACCCAGGGCTCCTGCAGGAGCTTGGCTGGCGCTGCTTGGTCTTGGGTGGCACTGGGGGGTGCTGAAGGATCTTGTGGGGCACTGGTGGGTCATGAGTGGCACTGGTGGGTCCCAGAGGAGCTCAGGTGGCACTGGTGGATGAGTGGCACTGGTGGGTCCCAGAGGAGCTCAGGTGGCACTGGTGGGTCATGAGTGGCACTGGTGGGTCCCAGAGGAGCTCAGGTGGCACTGGTGGGGCATGAGTGGCACTGGTGGGTCCCAGAGGAGCTCAGGTGGCACTGGTGGGTCATGAGTGGCACTGGTGGGTCCCAGAGGAGCTCAGGTGGCACTGGTGGGGCATGAGTGGCACTGGTGGGTCCCAGAGGAGCTCAGGTGGCACTGGTGGGTCATGAGTGGCACTGGTGGGTCCCAGAGGAGCTCAGGTGGCACTGGTGGGTCATGAGTGGCACTGGTGGGTCCCAGAGGAGCTCAGGTGGCACTGGTGGGTCATGAGTGGCACTGGTGGGTCCCAGAGGAGCTCAGGTGGCACTGGTGGGTCATGAGTGGCACTGGTGGGTCCCAGAGGAGCTCAGGTGGCACTGGTGGGTCATGAGTGGCACTGGTGGGTCCCAGAGGAGCTCAGGTGGCACTGGTGGGTCATGAGTGGCACTGGTGGGTCCCAGAGGAGCTCAGGTGGCTCTGGTGGGTCATGAGTGGCACTGGTGGGTCCCAGAGGAGCTCAGGTGGCACTGGTGGGTCATGAGTGGCACTGGTGGGTCCCAGAGGGGCTCGGGTGGCACTGGTGGGTCATGAGTGGCACTGATGGGTCCCAGAGGGGCTCGGGTGGCCCTGCTTGGCCGCTGGAGGTGGCCCTGAGGTGGCCCTGGGAGGTGGTTGGTGCTGGAGCTGGAGCCTGAGCCACCTCCTGCCCGCAGGCAGTGTCCCCCCCCCCAAGAACATCTCCTCCTGGTTCACGGCCAAGGGCCTGGGCAAGACTCTGGACGAGGTGACCTTGGCCATCCCCCAGGACATCTACGTCTTTGGCACCCAGGAGAACTCCCTGGGGGACAAGGAGTGGGTGGACTTCCTGCGGGGGGGCCTCAAGGACTTCACCGACCTGGAGTACAGAGCAGTGAGCAGCTGGGGCGGGGCAGGGCGGGGCAGGGCGGGGCTGCAGCTGGGAGGAGCTCCTGGGGGTGCTGGGTACAGATCTTGGGGGGTGCTGGAGCTGGGAGGAGCTCCTGGGGGTGCTGGGTACAGATCCTGGGGGGTGCTGGAGCTGGGAGGAGCTCCTGGGGGTGCTGGGTGCAGATCCTGGGGGGTGCTGGAGCTGGGCTGGGGTCGTGGAGGCGCTGGTGTGGGCAGGGGCTGGCAGGTGGCAGAGGCTGGCACAGAGGCAGGCGGCAGAGGCTGGAACAGAGGCTGGGGGCAGAGGCTGGCGGCAGAGGCTGGCACAGAGGCAGAGGCTGGCACAGAGGCTGGGGGCAGAGGCAGGCGGCAGAGGCTGGCACAGAGGCTGGCAGCAGCGGTGCCCGCAGGTGGCCATGCAGTCGCTGTGGAACATCAAGGTGGTGGTGCTGGTGAAGCCTGAGCACGAGAACCGCATCAGCCACGTCAGCACCTCCAGCGTCAAGACTGGCATCGCCAACACCCTGGGTAGGCACTGCCAGGGCACCGCGGGGCACCTGCGGCTCCCCCTGGCACCCACCAGAGGCCTCGCACCTCCGGCTGGCACCAGGGGAGCGGCCCAGAGCTCCTGGGTGGCACCGGGGGAGGTCCTACAGCTCCTGGGTGGCACCAGGAGCGGCCCCACAGCTTCACAGTGGCACCAGCAGGGGACCCACAGCTCTTGCATGGCACCAGCAGAGGTGCCAGAGCTGCTGGGTGGCACCGGGGGAGGCCCCTCAGCTGCTGGGTGGCACCAGGAGAGTTCCCAGAGCTTCTGGGTGGCACCAGGAGGAGTCTTGGAGCTGCTGGCTGGCACCAGCAGCCCTCTTGGCTCTGCCCCCCTCGCCCCCATCCCTGCCCGGCCCCAGCCCAAGCTCCTTGGCAGCCCCTGCCGGGCCCCACGCCCAGGGTGGGCACAGTCCCCGCGGTCGGGGTGCTGGCAGCTGACCCTCTGCCCGTGCCCACGTCCCCACCAGGCAACAAGGGGGCCGTGGGCGTCTCCTTCATGTTCAACGGCACCTCCCTGGGCTTCGTCAACTGCCACCTCACCTCGGGCAGCGAGAAGACAGCCAGGTCAGGCTGGCACCGCCGCGGGCACCCCGCCGGGCCTGGGGGCAGGGTGGGCGCAGGGTGGCAGCGCTGGGGTCATGGTCAGGTCGCGGTGGATGGAGTCACAGTGGCTATGGTGAGGTCATGGTGACAGTGGTGAAGTCATAGCAGGGTCATGGTTGGGTCATGGTGGCTGTGGTGGGGTCATGGCAGGGTCCTGGTGAGATGCTGGTGGCTGCAGCGTGCCCAGGGCAGATGGCAGCCTGTAGGGCAGCGCAGGGTGGCAGTGCCCAAGCCCAGGCTGTGTGTGGGCACCTCGGGGTGGCGCAGGGTGGGGTGGCACAGGGTGGCAGTGCCCGAGGCCAGGGGCTGTGTGTGGGCACCTCGGGGTGGCGCAGGGTGGGGTGGCACAGGGTGGCAGTGGCCAAGGCCAGGGGCTGTGTGGGCACCTCGGGGTGGCGCAGGGTGGGGTGGCACAGGGTGGCAGTGGCCGAGGCCAGGGGCTGTGTGGGCACCTCGGGGTGGCACAGGGTGGCAGTGGCCAAGGCCAGGCTGTGTGGGCACCCTGGCAGGAGGAACCAGAACTACCAGGACATCCTGCGGCTGCTGGCGCTGGGGCACAGGCAGCTGAGCCCCTTCGACATCTCCCTGCGCTTCACTCACCTCTTCTGGTTCGGGGACCTCAACTACCGCCTGGACATGGACGTGCAGGTGGGCACCGCCGCGGGCACCCTGCCCGCCTCGCCTGGGCGGCCCTGGGCACCGAGGGCACTGCCAGGCCTGGCTGGGTTGGGCAGCAGAGCTGGGCACCGAGGGCACTGTCAGGCCTGGCTGGGTTGGGCAGCGGAGCTGGGTACCGAGGGCACTGCCAGGTGTGGCTGGGTTGGGCAGCGGAGCTGGGCACTGAGGGCACTGCCAGGCCTGGCTGGCTTGGGCAGCAGAGCTGGGCACTGAGGGCACTGAACAGCCAAGGCTGGCACGGGCAACAGAGCTAGGCACCAAGGGCACTGCCCACCTCAGATGGCACAGGCAACAGAGATGGGCACTAGGGGACACTGCTGGCCATAGCTGGCTTGGGCAACAGAGGTGGGCACCTAGCAGGGCACCACCAGCCTTAGCTAACTTGGCCACCACAGATGGGCAGCAGCTGGGGGCACCTTCAGCCTCTCCTATCTTGGTCAGCAGAGGTGGGCAGCAGCTGGAAGTGGGGGGGCAGGGAGGCACCTGCAGGCTGTGCCCGCTGAGGTGCCCACCTTGCCCTTGGCAGGAGATCCTGAACTACATCAGCAGGAAGGAGCTGGAGCCTCTGCTCAGGGTGGATCAACTCAACCTGGAGAAGGAGAAGCACAAAATCTTCCTGCGCTTCGGTGGGCGCCTGGGGGGCAGGGCAGGGGCAGGGGGAGGCGGCAGAGGTCTCCTGCTGACCTTTGGTGTCCCCCTTGGGTGCCCACCCGGTGCCAGGCGAGGAGGAGATCACCTTCCCCCCCACCTACCGCTACGAGAGGGGCTCCAGGGACACCTACGTCTGGCACAAGCAGAAGCCCACAGGGGTGAGGGGGGGGTCAGGGGGGCAGTGGTGGGGGTCGTGGTGGGGTCACAATGGGAGTCATGTTGGGGGCATGGTGGTGGGGTCATGGTGAGGTTGTGGTGGGATCATGGTGGGGGTCCTGGTGGGGTTGTGGAGGGTCCCTGGTGGCATTGGAGGGTCCCTGCCGGCTGAGATGCCCTCGGGCTGGGTGCTGGTGGCATTGGTGGGTCCCTGCTGGCTGAGATGCCCTCGGGCTGGGTGCTGGTGGGTCCCTGCCGGCTGAGATGCCCTCGGGCTGGGTCCCAGTGGGTCCCTGCCGGCTGGGATGCCCACGCTGGGTGCCCGTGGGTGCGAGCCCTGCGCCCCTGCCCCGGCAGGTCCGCACCAATGTCCCCTCCTGGTGTGACCGCATCCTCTGGAAGTCCTACCCCGAGACCCACATCAACTGCACTGCCTACGGTCAGCTGGGGAGAGGGCACCTGGGGGGTCTCCTCCTTACCCCTGAGCCCTCCTGTGCCCTCTGCGGGGGTCAGGGCCCCTCCTGTGCCCCCTGCGGACCCGCTCCTTGCCCTGCGCCCCGCAGGCTGCACCGACGACATCGTGACCAGCGACCACTCCCCTGTCTTCGCCTCCTTCGAGGTGGGAGTCACCTCCCAGTTCGTCTCCAAGAAAGGTGACCCAGTGCCGGCGCCAGGCAGCAGCTCATTGGCTGGCCCTGCTGCGGCCCCGCCCGCGCCCTATGCAAATGAACTCCGCCTCAGCTCCTCATTGGGCCGCGGAACCTCCTCGCTCCTTCAGGGACCTCCTCCCCTCAAGGATCTCCATCCCTCAGGGACCTTCTCCCCTCAGGGACCTCCTCCCCTCAAGGATCTCCATCCCTCAGAGACCTTCTCCCCTCAAGGACCTTCTCCCTTCAGGGACCTTCTCCCCTCAGGGACCTTCCCCCCTCAAGGATCTTCTCCCACCCAGGCTGTCTCCCCCCAGGGCTCTCTCCCCTGCCCTGCTGCTGGTCTCTTGCAGGGAGGTTGGCAGCGGCGCCGCAGGACCTCTGGCAGCTGTGCAGGCAGCGCCGCCTGGGTGGCACTTGTGGCACGGTGCCAGGCACTGAACTGCCTCCTCCTGGTGTAACCTGAGCCACTTCCAGGCAGCTCCAGGCCAAAGCCTCAGGGCAGAGCTGGTCCAGGGCAGGGAGGCAGAGCAGGGAGGCAGAGGCAGGGCAGGGAGGCAGGGGCAGAGCAGAGAGGTTAAGGCAGAGCAGGGAGGCAGAGCAGGGCAGGGAGGGTAAGGCAGGGCAGGGAGGCAGAGGCAGAGCAGGGAGGTTAAGGCAGAGCAGGGAGGCAGAGCAGGGCAGGGAGGGTAAGGCAGGGCAGGGAGGCAGAGGCAGAGCAGGGAGGTTAAGGCAGAGCAGGGAGGCAGAGCAGGGCAGGGAGGGTAAGGCAGGGCAGGGAGGCAGAGGCAGAGCAGGGAGGTTAAGGCAGAGCAGGGAGGCAGAGCAGGGCAGGGAGGGTAAGGCAGGGCAGGGAGGCAGAGGCAGAGCAGTTGTGCAGGAGCAGCACAGCTGCTGGCAGCTCGGCCCCGTGGCACCTCCTGGCACCAGTGCCAGGCTCCCTTGGCCGCAGAGGGTCCCTGGTGCCCAGTGCCCTTTGCCACCCTGCCCCTGTTGGGCGCAGCCAGAGCCTCGCTGGCGCTGACAGGGGCGAGATGCTCGCAGGTCCCTAACGCCCTGTGGCTGCCTGGGAGCTGCCCTGGGTGGGAGGAGGAGGAGGAGGAGGAGGAGGAAGGCCTGGGGGGAAGGGTCCCCTCCAGCTCTCTGCCCTCCCCCTGCAGGGCTCTCCAAGGCCTCTGAGCAGGCCTACATCGAGCTGGAGAGCGTCGAGGCCATCGTCAAGACCTCCAGCCGCAGCAAGTTCTTCATCGAGTTCTACTCCACCTGCCTGGAAGGTGCCCCGGGGGCAGGGCTGGGGGGGCCTAGGGGGGCTCGGGAGGCTTTGGTGGGCACCCGGAGGAGGGCTGCGGGAGGGGGTTTGGAGGTGTCTTGGGGGGCTTGGTGGCACTTGGAGGGGCTTGGTGGCATCTGGAGGAGCTTGGGGGGGGCTTGGTGGGGCTTGGTGACATCTTGGTGGCATTTGGTGGGGCTTGGTGACATCTTGGTGGCATCTGGAGGGGCTCAGGGGAGGGCTTGATGGGGCTTGGGTGGGGCTGGCATCTTGAGAGACTTGGAGTGAGGTTGGTGGCATCTTAAGGGGCTTGGGGAGGGCTTGATGGGGCTTGGTGGCATCTTGAGGGGCTTGGTAGGGCTCCTTGGCATCTGGAGGGGCCTGGCCGGGGTGCTGGGTGGGTGTGTGTGGGCACAGCTCCTGTGCCACCCTGGCAGAGTTCAAGAAGAGCCTGGAGAACGACAGCCAAAGCAGTGACAACATCAACTTCCTGAAGGTGCAGTGGTCCTCCAGGCAGCTGCCCACGGTGAGCTGGCACAGGGGGGGATGCCCACACAGTGAGTGGGCACAGCAGGGAGCTGGCCACATAAGAAGCAGGCACAGGAGGGAGATGCCCACACAGTGAACAGGCACAGGAGGGCTTGGGGAGGGCAGGAGTGGGCAGGGAGATGCAGATTCTGCTGCAGGATGGAGCTGGGCTGAGCTCCTGGAGGTCCTGGGTGCAGATCCTGGGGGTGTGGTGGAGCTGAGCTGAGCTCCTGGAGGTCCTGGGTGCAGATCCTGGGGGTGTGGTGGAGCTGAGCTGAGCTCCTGGAGGTCCTGGGTGCAGATCCTGGGGGTGTGGTGGAGCTGAGCTGAGCTCCTGGAGGTCCTGGGGGTAGATCCTGGGGGTGGTGGAGCTGGGCTGAGCTCCTGGGCCCCTTGTGGCTGCAGCCGGTGCCCTCTGGATGCCCCCTGAGTGCCCTGTGCCCCCCACCCCCAGCTGCAGCCCATCCTGTCAGACATTGAGTACCTCCAGGACCAGCATCTGCTGCTCACCGTCAAGTCCTTGGACGGCTACGAGTCCTACGGTGGGCACCCAGCGCCCCCTGCTGCCTGGCACCGTCCCCACCCTGGCAGTGGGGGGCAACCTGAGCTTGACCCTCTCTGCGGTTGGCACCCCAGGGGAATGTGTCATTGCCCTCAAGTCCATGATTGGCAGCACTGCCCAGCAGTTCCTCACCTTCCTGTCCCACCGGGGCGAGGAGACTGGCAACATCCGCGGCTCCATGCGGGTCAGGGTGCCCACCGAGCGCCTGGGCACCAGGGAGAGGCTCTATGGTCAGCCACCGGGGGGCAGCACGCAGGGCACGGCGGTGGGGTGGCAGCAGGGTGGGCAGAAGGGAGGGCACTGGGTCGTGGAGGCAGCAGGGTGGGCAGCACAGAGGGGGATGGGTTGTGGTGGCACCAGGATGGGCAGCATGGAGGGGGATGGGTTGTGGTGGCAGCAGGGTGGGTAGTTGGAAGGGTTCTGGCTGGGCACCAGGGAGAGGCTCTGTGGTGAGCCATAGGGTGGGCAGCAGGGAGGGGGTTGGGTTGTGGTGGCACCAGGGTGGACAAGCTGGAGGGCACTGGGTCGTGGTGGCACCAGGGTGGGCAGCATGGAGGATGAGACCTCCCAGTGCCCTCTGTGCCCCCCAGAGTGGATCAGCATCGACAAGGACGAGGCAGCAGCAGCCAAGGGGAAGGTGCCAGGGGGTGCCAGGAGCTGCCAGGACCATGCCAGGTAGGGCAGCTGGGGAGGGCCTGGAGATTGAGGAGCTGCTCCTGAAGGGTGCTCAGCTCCCTCCTGCCTGTGCCCAGCCCCATCCCAGGGTGCTGAGCCCCATCCTAGGTGGTCCTGAGCCCCCCCCACTTTGCCCAGGTCATGCAGCCGGAAGCCCACCGGTGCCGAGGCCCCCCCCGGTGCCACCTCTGCCCTGGCAAAGCTGCCAGAGGAAGCTGAGAAGGTCTCTACCAGCCCTGCCCCCCGGCCCCCAGCCCCCCACCGGGGCACTGCCAGGGACGAGCACAGCACCAGCCGGTGAGGGGGGTCCTGGGGGGCACATCCTGGGGGTCTCATGTTGGGGGTACCACCCTGAGGGTCCCATGCTCCCACTCACACCCTGGGGGTCCCACCCTGGGGGTCCCATCCTCCCACTCCCACCCTGGGGGTCCCACCCTGGGGGTCCCATGCTCCCACTCCCACCCTGGGGGTCCCACCTTGGCATCCCCACCCTTAGGCTCTTCTCCCTCGTCCCCTGTCCCCCCGCAGCCCCAAGCCGGAGGTGCCAGCAGAGCCCCCCCCGAAGAACAGCTTCAACAACCCTGCCTACTACGTGCTGGAGGGGGTCCCTCACCAGCTGCTGGCACCGGGGGACCCTGGCAAGCCCCCGGCGCCCAGAGCCAAGCCGCAGGTGCCAGTGCCCGAGCGCCGCCGGCAGCCCTCTGCCGGCCACCCCCCGCCCGGCGGCCAGGCCGCCGACGGCAGCTCNAGGAGGCGCCGCCGCTGCCCGCCGGCTGCCAGGAGCCGGCGCCCAGGGCTGGCACGGGCGAGGCTGCGCCTGCCAAGCCGCAGCCCCGGGTCCCGCCGCCCGCCGCCGGGCTGGGCTCGGAGGCAGCTCCTGGCACCGCCGGGGGCATGCCGCGGGGCGGGGGCGTCCTGGACGACCGCTCCTGCTCCGTGCTGCAGATGGCAAAGACCCTGAGCGAGGTGGACTACGGAGGAGGGGGCAAGGGCAGGGGCACCCCCGGCAGCCAGGCTGGGGGCAGGGGGGAGATGCCCGCCCGCGGCCTGCCCCCCGACTATGGGCGTCCAATCAGCTTCCCGCCGCATTCCATCCGGGAGAGCATCCAGGAGGACCTGGCTGAGGAGGTAGGTGGGGGAGGGGGAGGAGATGGAGCTCAGCCTGCAGCGTCCCCTCTGCGCGGGGGGGGTCTCATGCTGCAGGGTCCCATCCCGAGGGTCCCATCCTGAGGCACTTTCCTGGAGGTTCCGTTCTGGGGGTCTCGTCCTGGAGGTCTCATCCCAAGAGTCCCATCTCAGGAGACCTTCCTGGAGCTCCCATTCTGGAGGAGTCCTCCTGGAGCTCCCTTCCTGGAGTCTTCATCCCAGGGCTATTGGGATCCCATCTTGGAGCTCCCATCCTGGAGGACTCCTCCTGGAGCTCCCTTCCTGGAGTCTTCATCCCAGGGCTGTTGGGATCCCATCTTGGAGTTCCCATCCTGGAGGACTCCTCCTGGAGCTCCCTTCCTGGAGTCTTCATCCCAGGGCTGTTGGGATCCCATCTTGGAGCTCCCATCCTGGAGGACTCCTCCTAGAGGACTCCTTCTGGAGTTCCCCTCCTGAGGGTCCAATCCTGGACCACCTATCCTGGAGCTCCCATGCTGGAGGTTCCCTCCTGGAGCTCCCATCCTGGACTCCTCGTCCCAGGGCTGTTAGGATCCCATCCTGGAGGTCCCCTCCTGGAGCTCCAATCCAGGAGGACTCCTCTCAGATCTCTCCTCCTTGGACCTCCTATCCCGGTGGATCCCCTCCTGCACCCCGTCCCCTCTGGGGGCTGCGTGGATCCCGTCCCCGGGTGGGGAGGGGCTGGAGCGTTGCAGGCTGAGGGGTGCTGAGGAGGGGGCGCTGTGCCCGCAGGCGCTGTGCCCGCCGGGCCGGGGGACGGTGCCCGCCGTGGGCGAGTGGCTGCGGGCGCTGGGGCTGCAGAGGTACGAGGAGGGACTGCTGCAGAACGGCTGGGACGACCTCGACTTCCTCAGGTGGGCACCACCTCGGACCCCCCGCTGCCACCCCGCGACCCTCCAGTGCCACCCAAGGACCTCCTAGTGCCACTCTAGGGCCCCCCAGCACCACCTCAGTACCCCAAATGCCACCCCAGGACTCCCCAGTGCCACCCCAGTACCCCAAATGCCACCCAGAGACCCTCCAGTGCCACCCTGGGACCCCTCAGCACCACCCAGCTCCCCTCCCCCCCCCAGCACCACCCTAGGACCTCCTAGCCCCACCCCAAGACCCCCTAGTGCCACCCTGGGACCCCCCCCCAGTACCACCCAGGGACCCCTCCAGCACCAAGCTGGGTGGGCAGCCAAGGGCTGTGCCCACCGAGGAGGTGCCACCCTGGAGCTGTGCCCCCCCGCCCCGCTCGCAGTGACATCACGGAGGAGGACCTGGAGGAAGCAGGAGTGGTGGAGCCTGCCCACAAGAGAGTCCTGCTGGAGAGCCTGCGGCGCCGCCACACGCCCTGAGGGATCCCTGCCGGGATCCCGCTCCCTGCATCCCGGCCCCTGGATCCCACTCCCTGGATCCTGCTCTCTAGATCCCTCTGCTGGATCCCACTCCTTGGATCCCACACCCTGGGTTCCACTTCTTGGATCCCTCTGCCTGGATCCCACATCCTAGATCCTAGAACCCACTACCTGGGTCCTGCTCCCCGCATCTCACTTCTGAGATCTCACAGACTGGATCCTGCTCCCTGGATCCCTCTGCCTGGATCCTGCAGTCATGCATTCCACATCCTGGGTTCTACTCCTCGGATCCCCCTGCCTGGGTCCCACTTCCTGGGTCTCACAGCCTGGATCCCCCTGCTGGATCCTGCTCGCTGGATCCCTCTGCCTGGATCCTGCAGTCCTGTGTCCCGCATCCTGGATCCCATGTCCTGGGCACCACCTCCTGGAGCCTGCTTCCTGGATCCCACATCCTAGATCCTGGAACTCACTACCTGAATCCTGCTCTTTGGATCCCATTTCTTGGATCCCACGGCCTGGATCCCACGGCCTAGATCCCACAGATGAGGTCCCTCTGCCTGGATCCCACAGCCTGGATCTTGCTTCCTGGATCCCATTTCTTGGATCCCTCATCCTGCACCCGTCAGCCATGTGTCCCACATCCTGGATCCCACATCCTGGATCCCATGGCTGAGTGTCCTGCACATCCCAGATCCCATGGCTGCAGATCTGGCATTCCACAGTTGATCATCCTGGATCCCATGGCTGCACATCCTGGATCCCACAGCTGATCCCCATCCCAGATCCCACAGCTCAGCCAAGGTCTGCATCCCAGACCTGGTCCCTGCAGCTGCACGTCCTGGATCCCACAGCTGATCCCAGCCCCCCGTGGCCATGGATCCTGCCAGCAGCAGCCCCGGGGGATCCCTGCCCCCCCAGGTGCTGAGTAGGGGTTGGGGGGGTCTGGGGAGGGGGTCTGGGGGCTCCTGGTCAGACAATTTCAAGGGGGGGTCCCAAGGTTGGGGTCCCCTCCCCTCATCTAAGTTATTTATTTATTGGGGGGGTCTCAGGAGGGGGGGAGGGGACAGGGTCTGGGGGGAAGCCCCCAGCGTGGCCCCTCCCAGCTGAGGAGGAGGAGGAGGAGGAGGAGGAAGCTCTGAGCAAGGTCCAAGTTTCAACCCAAGTGCCTTCAGCGTGGGGGGGTCCCAACCTCACCCCGGGGGGGGGGAGGGTCTCAACCCCACCCAAATGAGTCCCAGCCTGACCCAAGTGGGTCCTAACCTCACGCCGGGGGGGGTCCCAATCCCACCTGGGGGGTCCCAACCCTGCTTGGGAGGTCTCAGCCTCACCCCAGGGAGCCTCAACCTCGCTGGAGTCCCATCCTCACCCCTGGGGGGGTCCCAGCCCCACTTAGGGGGGTCTCAGCTCACCCATATAGGTCACATCCCCACCCCTGGGGGGGTCCCAACCCCACCTGGGGGGTCCCAGCCCCACTTAGGGGGGTCTCAGCTCACCCATATAGGTCACATCCCCACCCCTGGGGGGTCCCAGCCCCACCCAAGTGGGTCCCAATCCCCCTCAGGTGAGTCCCACCCCAGGGGGTCCCAACCCTACCCCACCCCCCCCGCTGGGTGCCAGCCCTGCCAAGGGGGTGGCACCCAGCCAGTGCCTTGCCCCAGCACCCCCCAAGTGCCTCCATTGCCAGCAGTGCCCCTGGGGGTGCCACAGGACCCCCCTAAGCCCCTGCCCAGCCTGCCCAGGAGCCTCTGGCTGGATCCAACCCTCCTGGGGGGGCTCAGGCACTCTGGGTGGCACCAGGGCTGGCACCTGGCTCACCCTGGGGGTGCCCACCTGGGTGCCCCTCTCAGCTCCCTCATGGGAGGGAGCTCAGCTGAGTGCACTCATGGGTGCCCACCTGGGTGCCCACGTGGGCTCCCTCATAGGTGCCCAGCTGGGTGCCCTCATGGGTGCCCACTTGAATGCCCTCATGGGTGCTCAATTGACTCCTTCCTGGGTGCCCTCATGGGTGCCCAATTGGGTCCCTTTGTGGGTGCCCAACCTCACCAAGTGCCCTTCCCCTTTGGGGGTGCCCTCATTGAGGGTGCCCCTTTGGGGGTGTCCTCGTGTGGGGGTGCCCTCATTGGGGGTGCCCCTTTGGAGGTGTCCCTTTTGGGGTGCCCCTTTGGGGGTGTCCCCACCTGTGCCTTCCCCCTCCCAGTCCTTGCCAGCTGCTCCCAGCCCAGGCCCTGCTGCTCCATGCCAGATGAAGGATGGGGCTGGGCCGCCCCCCCCGGCCCCCCCCGGCCCCCCCAGTCCGCTGTGACTGATCCCTACTA